>CABFVX010003668.1:20452-71877 GCA_902151425.1 Timema shepardi | reverse complement strand
ATCAAAGTAGGCCTTTACAAATAATAATCACCATTAGTTTGGAGAGTATGAAAAAACCACAACAATAAATAAGTTTTAAGAATCACCTTCAGTTCACTGAGTCTTCGAACCTTTACCTCCCAGTCAAAAGCTATGGAGTGTAACGCACCATTCCGCCACTGGTGCGGCTAATCTGATTCTAAAACACTTAAGTACATTAAAAATATTTGTTGTAAGAATTTTCGAGGAGCAGAGATGTACCAAGTGTCTTTGACAGAGACATCTTCTCTAATGAACTAGGGTCGGCTAATTACGCGCTCACTCGCTCGCTCGCCAGTGTGGCCACCCAGTCGCTTGCGCGCTCGCTCACTCGCACGCTTGTCAGTCTGGCCGCCCCCTTACGCCCATGGAGAGGCCTATTGTGCAAGTAACGTGATGACTCTCAGCCAACTAGAGAGGGGTTCTCCTCCCTCTCACCAGATCTTCCTACTCATTTAAGCTATCCACATTTAATTACAATGGATTAAAATGGGGTAAGATAGAATCTAGAGAAGATGTACCAACATTTTTATGGTGGGAGAGTGGTAATATTATAGGAAAAAATCGTCTTATTCCACAAGGTCGAGATTTAAACATTGGGAGGACAGTTTTGTACTATAAATGTATTAAACTATTGGGATTATAATATTTTTTTTTGCTAATTATGTGTATATTAGTTGTGTGAGGAGTATCATGGTTGGTTTTAATACACAGTACATTTACCACCTGAGTTTACTTGGAAGACAGCTCATAAAGTTACTAAAAATAGTCCCCAATATATCCATACACCAACAGCTGACATCTGTCACTTTGGATAGTTGTAATTAAAACAGATGGTAATGTATGAATGTGATAGTTAACCACAGTAGTTTAGGCCAATATTATTTATATTTATTTGAGGTCGGGCATAAAGCTTTTTAATCGTTTTATTCCTTCTAAAAAAATATTCACAGGCCTTACACAAATGTTATGTATATACATATACATAGATCCAAAATGGTGACCGATGAATTTAAATCATGTGATTGAATATGACGGAAACAAGTTCTCTACAATGATGCACCCACGCAATGAATAAAAATATTTTATTCAGGTAAATACTTAGATATACGATAAACTAATCATAAAATAATTTATTATCTATAAAAAATGACAAGTATTTTCTCTTTTCCAAGAAAATACGAAGCTTGTATTAAAAGGTATTAATGTATGCACTATATTACACATCATAGATAACATTCTAAAACGAAGAATAAGTAATTTTAATTATGTTTAAAATATTTTTTAAAATTGGGTAAAAAGAAATGATTAAAAGTGATGAAATAGTATTAGAAAACTTAAGTTTGCGTTATTTTAAATATAAAATATAACACGTATTATTAATAAAAGCTTAACGTTTATAAGAAAACAGTGATCATTTACAAGTGTTGGCAACCCAAAACCTAAACATATGCTTTTTGAACTGTCATCCAGGTAAAAACCTATCATGAACAGACTCTACATGAAGTTAGACCTTTATAATCATATTATTATATGGTTTGTAAGGTGAATGGCGGTTCGCTTTGGTGATTCTTGGTCAACGGTAGAAAAAACAGTAGAAATGTGCCAGTAATGGACAACCACTAAATGGCAACGGGGGTTACCGGGTAAAAGAAACACAGGTGATGGAACCTATGAGATTGACAAGAGTGNGGGGGGGGGGAGGGGCAGGACGATCAACACATGGTTGGGAACAGTGGTAGGGTGAAGATGTATTTTGTTGGACAAGTCGTATATAACTACTTAAATAAGTGCAATATATTGACTTTAGGTGGCAGTGTAGGGGACATGAGAAAAGATAAGGGTTTTTGCAGTTTTTTTAGCAGCAAAAAACTTTTTTGGCCAAAATGTTATCAAATATGGTTCTAGTAGACACAAAGAGTTCAATATTTTTCACATGGTGATATCAATAGTTCTAGAATATTTGTCAAGGGTGTCCTGTAATTTAATAACGACTTTTAGTCGGTGACCTGGTGATCTAGAGGTAAGGTGTCGGACTTCTGTGCTGGGGTCCGGGGTTCAATCCTCGGTCTCGGTACAGATTTATCTGATTACCTAACCCTTCCTTCACCTCTGACAAGACGTGTATTAATCACAACCTGTGAATGTGTGGAATGCCAGGCCTCCACCGTGGTTCGGATCCCACGTTAAACTGTAGGTCCTTCATTTCATCTCACAATCACCCTACCATTACACATTAGCGTAAGTGCGTATAGCCCGAACGGGTAGTAAGACGTGGTGCTAACAACAATAATAATAATTACTTTTAAAATGAGGAGAAAAAGTTATCATTAAATTATAGGGTACTCCTACCAGATATTTAAAAACTGTTGATATTACTATGTGGAGAAATATTTTATTTATTTTGGCCAGAAAATTTGTTTTCCATAAAAACTGTAAAAACACCGCCCTTTACTCGCGTCCTCTGCACTTAGCGGTTGATAACTTTGGCTACCCTTACTTTCCTGGCTAGGGGGGAAAAAAAAGGAGGAAAAATTGCCACCAGTTGTAATGATATGGAATTATACATATCAATAATTTATTATTCAAATCTATATTCAAAATTACGATATTTAATATTCGAGCAGGTAGTAAGATTTATTTGTGTTGAACTGTCGAGTTGCAAGGTGAGGGGAAATCCTTCTACGTCTCTGTTTAAAAAGACAACGCACTTTCTGTGGAAAGAGACGCACCTGGATGACCTCAC
Organism: Timema shepardi; assembly: GCA_902151425.1. Classification (NCBI taxonomy): domain Eukaryota; kingdom Metazoa; phylum Arthropoda; class Insecta; order Phasmatodea; family Timematidae; genus Timema; species Timema shepardi. Next base: position 69,113 of record CABFVX010003668.1, on the reverse strand, counting down.
CCCTTTTCTTGTAGGAAGCTTCGAGAAGGAACTGTCGCTTGATATACCCCTTCAAATGCGCACATCTCCTCACTACTGACGATCCTTCCTTCTTGACAAGAACACGTGTAGCTAAGATTCATTTAACGCAATAGTTGGGCTTTTTATCAAAATATGAAATGCATGTAATATCTAGCTAAAAGTAAACAGTTCATTCATATAAAATAAAATAAAATAGTATAAAATTAAAAGAAACACGAGAACTTTTAATTTATAAAATAATACAATTAATTATCACAATAATGTCACCCTAACGATGGCATGTATACATTTCTTATCAGTCTAGTGTTTTAAATATTACACAGTAAAAATAATGAAGTCCATCCTGGATAGGAATGGGCTCACCGCTTAAGTTTCTGTTGTAGTCAGACGAATATACAAGTGTGTCCAAACCACACACTTGCACTCCCGTAAAGTTAAGTATTATTTAGGCGAATATAGAGAGAAAAAAAATATCTCAAAAATTACTTTTCTCGTCTTTACTTTGATCTGCACCTAATTAACAAGCAATAATAGTTTATAATATGTTGAAACTGTCTTGGAAGGAGACGGACTAAAAATCAGGACGTACTTTCACCTCCATGTCTCAAAGAAAAAAAAATCCCTAAGCAAAACCTAACCCCCACCCGGCTACTTCTCTCCAAAATCCCCCGGAAACATCCCTAAGCACCTCCCCTTAAGGCGGCAAGATTCCCCCAAAAAGTTTACACTACAGATTTTAGGCCTAGAAAAACTACAACTAGAACTTTGTGTGACGTTTAAAATTAATAGACAGATTTCCCATTAATACATACATACAAAAAAAAAATCATAATTAATGTTTTATACGGTACCCGGTGGACTACGAAACTACCTCCGATTATTTTATTACTAGTGCTATAACTAGATAATTTTGCGATCCGTCAAAAAGACGGAGATGCCTACTTTCCCTCTCCCTCTTCCCGGCAACGCGAACCTGCATTCCGTAAACGGGTAAACGAAGCGCGTTCTCACATGCTCAAATTGGCATCCTGAGAAACCTCTCAAATAAGTAGAAGAAAAATAATAAAAGCGACAAGTGAAGAAATAAACAAAAGACTGCAAGGTAAAAATATTAAATAGAGCAAAAATAAAAATATAAAACTTTAAGTAGTTTTTTGTTTGCTTATAAGCCAGGAAACCATTTTAAACAATAATTACACATGTTCCTATTAATTGCCGGCTAAGTGTGCTCTGTCTTCCAGCCATGACACTCTAAACAGATATACTTAAAAATATATATATAAAAAAAACTGACCATACTAAATAAAAGTGGTTAGAAAAATAGAAATACAGGGTATTATTAAATTGATTACAATATCATTGGTGCCCAATAGTTTTTAATGTAAAAATTACATAGCCCATATGCTAACATTAAAACTAATGAACCTCTCAAACCTCAATATGTTACCATTAATAAATCCCCTGAACAATTGTCAAATTACTGAATTACAATCACTTAAGAGTAAGAAATTAATGATTTTGAATCTACTTTAAGTTAGATAAAACGCCTTTAATTGTTTGATCTGTAATAATGACATCTACAGTGGATTCAGGTTAATTGAGACACATTGGGCTAGGTCACACTGGCCCAATCAGGCACTGCCCCAACTAAACATAAATACTTTAACTAAAGCGAAAAGCAAACTAAATATACATATGTAAAATGAATATACAGTACATACTTGTATATCTCAAGGTAGGGTTTCACATTAATTCAGAGTTATTTCTTTGAAAAAATTATCAAGTGCACCCTTACGTGTTTTCTTTATGGACTGCACCTGAACAAAGCCGGCGCAAGTATCTAGTGCTGATAAAGGGCTTTGTTCGTTGCCCTCCTGCATGAAGTAGCATATCAATTCAGCGATATATTTCCTGGCATCCTGGTTACTCACTCGCTTAGGTGTTTCATTGTCATTATTTTATTGTTCTTCTGTTGTCTCTGAGTGTTTTGCAGCAATTTATTCAATACTTGTATCCTCACAGTCTTTATTTTCATCATGGCATTAAGGGTTATCATCAATGCTTAAAAATTATTCACAGTTTTTGAACGTGTTGCAGTTCTAGAGACATTTAATTGTCTGTACATTTAACTGCATCTGAATGACGATCAGTCGTGAAACCACACTTAGCAAAACAATTTTGAATTGTTTTGTTGCTTATTTCTCACCAGCTATTGGCGATAAATTGTACAGCTTTTAACAGAGAAACATTTCCACTAACTCCTATTGTTTTTGAAGATGATGGCAGCAGATTTTCCTCAATATCTTCAAGGATGTGATTAACCAGCTTTCCACAATAATACGTCTTCAAATTTTTTTAAAATTCCTGCGTCCATAGGCTGTATCAAGGATGTGGTGCAAGGGGGTAAAAATGTCAGTTCAATATTTTTTAAACCATCTACAAGAGGGTGTGCCGTACAGTTGTCCAACATCAACAGAATTTATCTGTCTTACGTTGCAGTTCCACGTCTCAGTTCATTAGCCATTGCGTAAAAATATATGTGGTCATCCACGCCTTCTTATTTGCATAATATGAAACTGGTAAACTGCCTAATGTAAGTCTCTTGAAACAACAAGGGTCAGCACTTTTACCAATACCAAAATGTTTGAGCTGATCACTTTCTGACATGTTTGAGCAGCACAACACAGTTACACGATCCACCGCTTTCTTTGAACCGGATAATGCTATGTGTTTATAGTGCAAGGACCCATCCGGTGTAGCACGATAATACAGGCCTGTTTCATCGGCGTTGTAAATGTCATTCACAATATTTTTTTTAAAGCAGCTCTGGTAGTTTTTCAGACCTCCATTGGTTAGAGCTTGTAGCATCAGCACTGATCTTCCCACCGTGTGCTTTTTTTGTAACTAATGTCATGTCTGCACTTCTATCGAGACAACCAACCATCCGTTGCTTCGAAATCTACATGACCTAACTTTTTAGACAACTCTTCTGACTTGGTTTTTAGCATAGGGACACTCTCACGCACACCTATTTTAGTTAAAATGGAAAACCATTGATTTAAAGCATCCTCAACGTCTAGGGGTAGTTGAATTTCAATTAAATTAAGAGCCAAAATCTGTATTGTAGTGTTTAAAAGGAAATTCCTATTGTAACTGTAAAAGTAAAGTCCAAATGTGGAAAAACGGACCGGATTTAAAGTGTGTAAGATACCGGGCCTGTACACACAGGGGGAAAAATATCCTCAACGTTTGGATCTTTGCCTTGCCTGTTTCTCTTATGAGAGTCTTTATTTAAACCCACGTGCAATGTCCACTCCTCTCTAAGTTTTTCTTGTTGCTGTAACCATTGTAAAGTTGTAGATTTCGGCACCTTAATTATCTCCGCTAGCTGACGATGACTGATGTTAGGAGGTTGACTTTTTATTTGGTCAAGAATAGCGATTTTTTCGGAGAGTGTTAAATCTTTACGTGGAATCTTGACAGAATCGTTAAATGTACTGAAAAAAACTAGCTAGGTGCACTGTTCGTTACAGTTTTTAAGGAATGTTAATCCATACAATGAACAACTATACACGACGCATAACTTATGTGACACCTTTGAGGTTCGGGGAAGCGTGCCATAAATGATAGCCAAGGAGTCACAAGAGAAAATAATTTTATATTTATTTGTCTATACAGGCCAATATTGAAGTAAAGGCAGCACAACATAATTACAAGTAAAATAGTTTCGAGAGGACCAATTTAACGTCTGGTATTAACCAGAACATGTCAAGCGATTTTACCGTGATTGCAATAAACTTACAAGAATATTTATATATAGCGCCAAAAAACATAGGCGGCTGAGGATCAGAGCCCAGAATATATAAATAAATGCATATATATATATATATAAATGTGGTAGAGGACCACTCATACACACTCCTGGTAAACTATTCCCTTATACACGGCAGAAGGCCGCGCGCCAAAAGTATACTATAGCCTACGTTAAATCATTGAGGAAAGATTTTACTATAAACATATTAAACTCGGCCCCAAAGAAAATAGGTTCAAAATCACCCATAGCAAATGTCATAAGGCATTTATAAGCCAATTTTAAGAAGTATCAGGTATATACCTACAATAACAAACGTCGACAGAGCGTATTCACAAAATAACAAAATAGAATATAAATATATATAGAAATATATCATTAAATGCCGTAAAAGAATATTCCAACTCAACAGACAGGAATAACGTAATCTAAATATAAATATATGTGTACATCAACAAACGTCGTTAAAAAATGTTCAAACTTAACAGATGATAATAATTTAATTTAATTATACCTATCAATAAATGTCATTAAAGAATATTCAAACTTAACAGATGAGAATACTTTAATTTAATTATACACATCAATAAATGTCATTAAAGAATAGGCCTATTCACACTTAACAGATGAGAATACTTTAGTTCAACTGTACACATACCCGCCTCGGTGGCGTAGTTGGCTAACGCGCTTGTCGTGTTGAGCTCTACTGCTGAGGACGGGGAGATTGAGGTTCTAATCTCGGTTGGGGGAACTGGGGGTGGTTTTTCCTAAATGGTTTTCCACTCTCCCTCCACGCAAATGCGGGTTCACTTCCTCTAATTCAACCTTCCCAATTCCTAATCCATTAGAGTAATTAGTACTTAAAGCGTATAACCCGAACGGGTAGTAAGACTCGGTGCTAAAAAAACAAAAAAAACCTGTACACATCTATAAACGCCATTAAAGAATATTCAAACTAGAGCGCTAAAGGCCCCTGAACTTAGCAAGTGAAACAACGTAAACTATTAAACAGTTAGATGGTGGTAAGAGCGCGCCGGTAAATATCAAAAGATCTACATATTTATAATAAGATAAATTTAATATACTCGTGGCAGTTCCACGAGGAATCCCCAAAGCCCATTATTAAAATATATTTATTTAAAAGTTAAATCGAAACGACAATTTTGAAAAGAGAATAAACCCCCCTCCCCCCCATAATTTTATCTAAATTGAATTTAAAATATTATGTCCCATAAAGGATTTAAATCGGCGCCCTCACCTTTTTAAAGTCAGTGATACAGTGAGTAAGGTATCAAAACTTACAACCCATTTTATAGTAAATACAGACAAGAATAAATTCAAATAGAGGGGGAAGCCGGGTGGAGAAGAACAAACAAAAGAAGGGAGGCGAGCAGTGCTCTGGTGTGGGGAAACGGCGACACCGGGAACTATTGAAAGCATTGAAAAACTTCCACATGCGGAACCAGAAACTATGCTGGTCAAACTTAGTCCTTGCTCATTGTGGGCGTGGCAACAATCACAAGCGGGATGTTGGGCTTGGGCTTGCTTTTGTTCGTGTTGTACATTCCTTGGGAGAGTGTGTCGTTGTTTGTGCTTTCTTCAGAGTGCTGCGTTTAGCAAGGCGAGAGGTGAGTAAGGCCCCATATTACTGACCATTATACAGTTTGTGGTTATTCTTTCGTGTAACATCGTTACACTTAGTGTTCTCGTAAGCAATTGTATACTGCGAGCATAATGATAAACAGAATATGATTACCACGAAATAGCACAAACAACATAGCCACGCTACAGCACTATTTCAACTCTACTGACTCAGGCTCGGCTACTGCTTGCACAATTTCCGTGTTACCAGTTCACTATCAACATGACCTTCACTGCCACCTCACTCGCAGAAGATTTATGCTACGGGCATTACCTTCACTGACCCAATTAAGTGGAGAGTTGTCCCAAATAAGCGCAATACATTCAAGGTAAATACTTGTTTTGTTTCTGTTCTTAGAGTTTTGTCCCAAATAAATGGCTGCCCCAATTAACCGGAATCAACTGTATTTTACTTTCTTTACCATTTAACGAATCGAAACTTAAACACAGCCTTCTTTAAGCCTGCTGAAGGGGGAGATCCAATTTTGTTTCAACACTAAATTTGAATTTTTTTACACCTTAAAGTCTATATTACTATTCTCCTTGGATTTGGGACAATCTTTTATACTATTCATTAAAGTATTAAAAGCCTTAGTAAATTTAGGTTTAATTTGTGATATAGTCGATATTGGATAGGCTATTTTGCTGCACGAGCACATGCGCTGACTGTTCTGATATAGTTTTTAGTTGGTAGGCCTAAGTGTAGTTGCCCTCAACACAAGTTTGTCGCACGCGTCGTTTTCATTGCATTCTTGTAACTACCATTGTAATTAGCATCTCGCAAGATATGTTTTTATTGTGTACGCGAAGCTGCCTTCAACAGAAGCGTGTTGCACGAGGTGTTTAAACATACTGAGGGTCTGTTTCACATATCAGGCGATGGGCTTGTATTTCTATTAGTGGGTTTAACACCATACTTATTAACAACCTAATCCAAGGGGTAGGGGATGATTAGAATAATTTTAGAGGACAATTTACCTGCATTAGCGTGGGGAGAGTTTTGGAAAGCCACCGTGACAAATTATGTGTACATAGCTAACCAACTCAACTCATTCGGCCGAGATAATAACCTCAACCCCCTCGTTATCACATGCTTTAACACTTTATACCACATGACCCCCAGTGCAGTTAAGATATAAACTCCATAGGAATATCTTACAAGGTAATCCCCCTCCCCCATGAAAATCTTAATGATCAAGCGTCACTAAATGTTAGTCTATATAACTTTCCCGGAGCCAATGCATTGCTAGGTTTGTTTTTACGTGTCAAGAGTTAGAGCCTATTTCCTCTATAGATTATAGCAGCCCTGCTTAGCGATACAATTCTTTCAATCGTCGTGTTTACACAAGCGGCAGAAATACGCGCGACTCCTTCTAAAACCAGTCACGTTGTTCTAGATTAACTATTGCATTATTATTGAATATATGATTAAATATGTCATAGTAACAATTCTTTGAGAGTTTGGATGTGGAGTTGTTTATCGGTGAGAAATATATGCTAAAGGCACTCTGGGATTTAAGATGATGATATAATGATTTACCAAAAGACATAAGAAAATAATTGAAACATGTGTTTTTATCTTTTTTATTTGGTTATTATTATTATTATTATTATTATTATTATTATCACCGCGTCTTACTACCCGTTCGGGTTATACGCACTTACACTAATGTGTAATGGTAGGGTGATTGTGAGATTAAATGAAGGACCTACAGCTTAACGTGGAATCCGAACCATGGTGGAAGCCTGGCATTCCCCACATTCACAAGATATCTTGTCAAAGGTGAAGGAGGGGTTTGGTAATCAGATAAATCTGTGCCGGGACCGAGGATTGAACCCCGGCCGCCAGCACAGAAGTCTGACACCTTACCCCTAGACCGCCAGGTCACCAATTTATTTAGTTAAATAATTTTGCTTACATACGGGAAAACTTGAAAATGTGTTTTAGTCTTTACTTATTTTGTTTAAGATCGTATATAACTACCTTATATCTGATATGTTTGAAAGTAGATGCCAAATGTTTCAAATAAAATATATTTTATCCTTGGAGTCTGAAATTTTATAGGTAAACATGCGTTAAAAGCGCTTATGTCGCACTGCTAAAATCACTCGTGGAAATGGACCCCTTATAGTAACATTCCTTGATCCTGAAGCTTGTTGGCAGAGTCCTACGACTGACGACAGCACTATTCCTGTTACCAGTGGCGTGCGATGTGGGGACTAATGGGTGCCAATTACTAGCAGGGAGCACTAATAGGAGGTAATATTGTGCGCAACACGGGAGGTGGTATTGTTGTTTTTTCATCACCGCAAGGCCATCGACTCAGTTAAACACCCTCAGGGCACATTTTTTTATTATTATAAATTAACCGAATTATAGTATACTTAGATTATTCTAGGCCTGATTTTGTTTCAGTGACCTAAAGGGATTCCTAGAATAGAAATAAGTCAATGTATATTTATGACTCGGGTTTAAGGCACTTGTTTTATATCCGTGTCGTACTATCTATTTATAAAATATGTAGTTTTATTTATATCAATAGATGATTGTTAATTTCAATGTATTGTGCTAAATTAATAAGCATGTAAGGAAAGGGAACTATATATCTATCAATTTTTATGATTTAAAATTTTTTTAGTTATTAAAACTTAACGTATCATCCACACTTTTAAAGGTTGGATCCCAATCATAATTAATTTAATTTTGAGTATATGTTTAGTGTAACCAAAAAGGATAGCTGGTCTTTGTCCACAACTTAGGACCCCCTTTACGAGGTAAGAGGAATGATTACTAAGAACTTTGTCAAACCTAAGAAAATGATGGGATATAATTTTGGTTTTGAATGAAACGTACCCTAATGAATGACAAGTAAACACTTTTTTAAAACCACTTTTACAGAAATATAATTTTGACAATATATAGCTTGTATGAGCCTAGAGCAAACCTAAAATAAACCTTCCCCTTAATTTTCTATTAATTTAGAAAGTGAGGGGAGTAAAAATATGTAGTACCTTATCTGACCGTACCCCACCTCCACTATTGTACTAGTGCTTTTAGCGAAGAGGTATGAAACCAAGTTTTGAACCTCAATAGATAACACAGAGGTGTTGTCGTGTAAATACGACTTCTTTCGGAATACACACACATGTAATGGTATGATCATATACCAATTAAATATCAATTTTGAACAAAATACACCAAACGTTTCAGTTAGAGCCCATGTAGAGACAGACAGAAGGACTAACAGAATTGTAACACCCACTTTCTTGTGTTCGGGTAAACATAAAATGTCTAGATCCATAGTAATTTTGAGGTCGACAATTTTTAATATTACAAAACTTTCTCTCTGATTTCTTCAAGGTTATAAAAACATAATATCACATTTGAAGGGAAATAGGGTTTCAGAGCCACATTACAACTTAACAAGAGATGTGAACATTTAGTATTGGGAAATGTATCACTCCATGCAAACTCTCAAAGATTAAATTATTGATTCCCCCGCTCCTTCAACGCAAATAATATGGTCCATTAAATAAATATATATATATATATATATTTCATCCCTCACCTTTACTCAACACGTGCGAACATACGAACTGTTCTAACAAACACACAGTCTAAATAATAGTATGACATTAGTTCAAACCTGGCCATTGATCAATTTGATCTCATTATTACCTAATATCAAATTTATTGATGGATCATTAAATGTTTTCCCTTCTTTGACTGTATTAATATGTTTGTTTTAAACTACTACTCTATTATGTTATTAAAACAAAAATGAACTGAAATATAAATTAAATTAAGTATATTTATAGTATTTAAAGTGATTTTTCTGGGCACAAAGATACACACACCACTTGCCTAAAATCTTGAAGAGGCCTGCCTAGCCTCAGATTTTGGAGACATATGCAAGGCATTAGCTGTTGGATATAAAGGCCTAGCCTCAGATGCTATAGGGACCGGCCAAATCTTAAATATTGGAGCTACAGGCTAAGTCTAAGATGTTAGAGAAACAGACCTAACCTAAGTTATTAGAGGGACAATCCAAATCTGTGATGTCACAGCTACAAGCCAAGCCTCAGATGTTAGAGAACCATGCAAAGCCTCAAATGATGGATAAACATTCCTAGCCTCAGATGATAGAGAGTGGAATGCCAATCCTCAGATGGTATATTCAAAAGCCTAGCCTCAAAGGTTGGAAGGATACGCCAAGACTCAAATGCTATAGAAACATTCCCAGCTTCAGGTGTGGGAAGGACATGCCAAGACTCGGATGTTATAGAAACATTCCCAGATTCAGGTGTTGGAAGGACATGCCAAGACTCGGATGTTATAGAAACATTCCCAGCTTCAAGTGTGGGAATAATATGCCAAGACTAAGATGTTATAGAAACATTCTCAGCTTCAGGTGTTGGAAGGACATGCCAAGACTCAGATGTAATAGAAACACTCCCAGCTTCAGGTGTTAGAAGGACATGCCAAGACTCAGATGTTATAGAAACATTCCCAGCTTCAGGTGTTGGAAGAACATGCCAATACTCAGATGTTATAGAAACATTCCCAACTTCAGGTGTAGGAAGAACATGCCAAGACTCAGATGTAATAGAAACATTCCCAACTTCAGGTGTTGGAAGGACATGCCAATACTCAGATGTTATAGAAACATTCCCAACTTCAGGTGTTGGAAGAACATGATAAGACTCAGATGTAATAGAAACATTCCCAGCTTCAGGTGTATAGAAACATTCCCAACTTCAGGTGTTGGAAGAACATGATAAGACTCAGATGTTATAGAAACATTCCCAGCTTCAGGTGTTGGAAGGACATGCCAATACTCAGATGTAATAGAAACATTCCCAGCTTCAGGTGTGGGAAGAACATGATTAGACTCAGATGTTATAGAAACATTCCCAGTTTCAGGTGTTGGAAGAACATGATAAGCTGCATCAAAGATAGCGAATACACTGATCCTATTTCATTATTCAACCCGTAATTTATAATAACCAGTATTTTATTTAACTTATCTCTGCTAGAAATGTTGCTTCTACAGCTATTGTTGCTAATCTTGCTAATGTTACTACTGTTACTACTGTTTCTAATTTTGATACAGTTGATGCTGTTGATAATGTTGTCACCATTGATACTGTTGCTGGTTTTGCTACAGATGATGCTGTTGCTAATAATGTTACCATTGATACTGTTGCTGGTTTTGTTATAGACGATGCTGTTGCTAATGTTGCTACTCTTATAATAATAATAATAATAATAATAATAATATTTAGCACCGCGTCTTGCTACCCGTTCGGGTTATACGCTTTACGTACTAATTACTCTAATGGGTTAGGAATTGGGACGGTTGAATTAGAGGAAGTGAATCCGCATTTGCGTGGAGGGGGAGTGAAAAACCATTTAGGAAAAACCACCCCCAGTTTACCCGACCAAGATTCAAACCTTGATCTCCCCGTCCTCAGCAGTCGAGCTCTACAAGACAATCGCGTTAGCCAACTACGCCACCGTTGCTACCCTTACTACTGTTTACAATCTTGCTACAGTTAATGCTGTTGCTAATGCTATTACTTTGGTTGCTGTTGCTAATGTTAATACTTTGGATGCTGTTGCTCATGTTATTACTTTGGATCCTGTTGCTAATGTTGTTACCATTGTTGCTGCTTTTGCCACAGTTGATGTTGATAATGTTGTTACTTTGGGTGTCGTTGCTAATGCTGTTAACATTTATGCTTTGCTACAGATGATTCTGTTGCTAATGTTGCTACAGTTGATGGTGATGCTAATATTGATATTGTTGATGTTGTTGCTAATGTTGTTACTTTGTGTGCTGTTGCTAATGTTGTTACTGTAGCTTTTGTCGATGTTGTTGATAATGTTTCTAGTGTTGATGTTTTTTCTGAAGTTACTACTATTGAATCATTTTCTGCTGTTGCTACTATTCAGTCCGTTGCTAATGTTGCTGCTGTTGCTATTTCATCTGTTGTTTATAATGTTGCTACGTTTGCGACTGTAAATATTGCTAGTGTTGCCACAGTTGAAGGGATCGTGTTACCAAATATTACCAGAGATCACTCGCCTTCCCCCGAAAGAAAGAAAAAATGAAATGGTGGAAGGAGCAGACTTAAAATTACTTTACTGTAACATTAAGTTTCCTACCCCCGGACTCCCTGCAACCCTCTCGCTTTCCTCTCCGCAACACAATATTCAGATTTTTAATATAAAATATTTATAAAAGAAGTCATGTTGTTGGTGCTTGCAGTGGAAGTTAGAACCGCGGCTCGTGTTTCCAGCTACTTGCCTGGCAGGGGAGGGAGGGGAGTTGGGAAGATTTCTCGAAGCACAAACTTTTGGGCCTTCTTCAAACATTTAATCTACCTTCTCTGAATCAGATTTTTTTTTACTTTTTATTCCTGGTAGTTGTTGGTGGTACAGTAGCCATATTGTTTTACTGGACAAGAAGGTCTTAACTACAAAGGTTAATATTTTGTTAACTATTTTCATTTTCCACACAGGAGAAAGTATTAATGCATCCACTCATGCCGAATGTCTGTTTCTCCTGTAGCTATTTACAGCTTTCCAACTAAAATAAAGACTTGATGTATGTATGAGTGTATTAAAGGGTTCTGGGAAATATAGGAAGTGTGTCAAAGTTTTTCACTAAGCATAAAGAATGTGTCGAAGGATGCCAAGCAGTGGCGAGCCCAGAATTTTTATTTGGGAGGGCCAGACAATAAGGGATGGTACATAATTAAATTTAGGAGGAGAACGGGGAGGGCATGGATCCATAACCACTGGACCTGAAGACAATTTATGACTACTAAATGCCTATAGATTTTAATTAAATCCTTTGAAGATAGCTAAGGAAAGCGATTTCAATATTATAAGTGACCTTAGTTTAGATACAATGTATCAAAGCCGGTTTTCCAGTATTTTTTCAATTTATAACTTTTGTTGTTCTTTTATCGAGTGTAATAGTAATCTTATCAATGTATATACCCCACAAACCGGGACAGTAAAATAAAATAATCAGTGGTGGCGAAGCACTATTTGTGTATAGGGAGGAAGCAGTTAGAAAAAAAAAAGAGTTTTGCCCTCCAACACAGATGAGGGTACAAAGATCCTTTTCAGAAAAATATTGCAAGAAAAATAGATTCAATTATAATACATTCGGAGGGGCTTACACTGAAATTTTAAAAAAAATTCAGATTATTCTATAACCATTTTGGAGTTGTTCTTGTCCGGATATAAAAAAAAATCTCTATAAGTTATTTAAAATAGTTTTGCCCTGGATTTTTTTTTTGTTATTGAAAAATTGATGTTATAAAAGCTATTTGGAATTGTATTTGCTTGAAGATTTTTGAAAATAACATGTCCCTAATAGTCATTTGATATAGTCCTAATCTAACAATATTTTGAAAATTAATNATACCAAGTAATATAGGGAATGTGTCAAAAGTGGCGGAAAACAATAGTGAAGGGTGCCACCCTAGTAACATGGTTGTGAAATTCTAGGCTAGTTAATTAATGGAGGCGGGAGGACAATTTACTACTACTACCACTACTACTACTGAATTACACAATAACACACCGAATTAAATAAAGTGAGTAGTAGTATTAAGAATACATGGTATAGAATAAATTTAATTCTGGGTGGTAAAAGTAAATTGACGATTGATGAAGTAATAATTACACATTTAGGCAAAATTGGAAAAATTGAAAATACTGCAAGTAATTTTTGTGAAATATTCATAAAGCAAGTCACGCAACTACAACATACTTGCATTATGCAACTAGACAAAACGAATAATTGAAAAAATTACCATACTTAAAGTATGTTTATACCTAGGACTACATGTTTCAAAATAAAATACATTATTGATAAATTAGATATGAATAAAAGCCAGGGAATAGATAAGATCAGAATTAAAGACTTGAAAACTATCAACAGCCAAATTACCTCGTTGATAACAAAACTAATTAATTTATGTATACAATAGGGTGTAATGCCGCAATTATTAGCCCAATTTATAAAAAGGGATGCACTTATATTATGGAAATTACAGGCCTATATCAATTCTACTAATTTTAGACAAAATAATAAAAAGAAAGGTTACTAACTAACTACTTGGTAAAATATTTAGATAAATATAAAATAATTGACCAAAGACACCATGGATTCCAAAAAACAAATGTAGGGAAATACTTTTACACACTTTCATGATCAAATGCTAAATAAATTAAACGAAAATAAACTGATAGCTATAGCATTTATAGACATGTCAAAATCGTTTGATACGTCAGATAAAGATATTTTACTAGAATCACTTTATAACATTGGTATCAAAGGTAATATTTATGAGTGGTTTAAAGATTACGTAACAAATAGGAAAATAATAGTTAAAATAAATAATATGGAAAGTGAAGAATTGGGTATAAATATTGGAGTACCACAAGGATCTATTCTTGGGCCAATACTATACTTAATCTATACAAGAACATGGCCAAACTGTATATAGAACTGGGGTAAATCTATGTATGCTGACGACACAATGCTGTATGCGGTGCACAAAAATGTACTCACGATAATATATTAATAACCACCATTAAAAAAACGCAAACAATGCATACCAGACTACCGCATGTTATAAAGTATAAATTATATATAAAAGGTCATTGCTTAGATTGCTTACAAAATATAAAACCGTGCAATTGTTTTACATCTACGCAAGTTGAGACAAATAACTAATGAGTGATACTCATATAAAATTGAATACTCAGATATACATAATTAGTAGGAAGCTAAGAGCGGGAATGGTTAATATATGTATACTAAAACAATATGTTACATTCGATATTCTAAAAATAGTGTATCATGCGTTAATCGAATCGCATTTAGGCTTTGGTATGACTTCCTAGGGAAAGACAAGTGATCTATATTTACATCAATTAAGAAATATTCAAATTAAAGTTCTTAAAATATTGAGTGAAAAAAGTATCAAAGTCATGAATAGTGAGTGGAAACCATTGGCAATAAAAAACATGTATAGCTATAAAATAACAATTCAGTATTATTTCTCAGAAACATATAAATAAGACAGGCTCATAGTCACAACTCCAGGAAACGACAGTACAAAATACCTTTATATATAAATAAATACGGGAAACAACACATGAAAATAATACTACCAACATTTTTAAACATGATACCGGATACGCTTTTGTGAATGGATAAAATATCAAACGTTAAAAGAGAGATAAAAAAAATGCTAATTGTCTCACAGACTTAATGAAATAATAATACTAGAGTGAGCAATATGACAAATAAGCTACAAAATGGACTCAATACTGGTTTTCAAATATAAAATAAAATATAAAATGTAATAGAATTAAGGAACTAAATTAAGTATTAGAATTATGTTGGCTGTAAGAATAGGCTTAAAGGAATGAAATGTATTTATTATATATTTACACTATTGCATGGACCTATGTATGTATGACATTTATGGTTAGGCACCAACTGACCGGCACATTGTGCTTAGCTGGACCATTTTTAATTATTAAAAATATGTACTCCTGATACAATAAAAAACTACTACTACTACTACAATACTAGGTGGAAACTCTGTTCTGTAGCCTGAACTGTTTTTAATACTCAATGGACATATAATAATACCGTGTCTAATTTAGTAGCTGTAAGTTTTATGGTGTGCTTTACCGTCTGGTAGAAGAACTTATGTTTCTCTTTAGCCTGGAGTACTAAGGCTGCTTTTCAAATTCAGATTCACTGTCCCAAACCCAGGTGAATGCGGTGTGTTTAAATATAAAATATATTTATTTAGTTTCCTTTTGATAGATAGTGGCCTAAATATAGCCTAACAAAAACAATGTAATTTGCGATAGATATACTAGGCTCTGGATAACTATGCATTAAATACCTTCAAGATTTGTTCATCCAATGACATCCAAATACTGTAATTCTTTAATTTGGCTCTTAATTTTGCTGTGTATAAAACGGAAACATATTTTTTTTCTTCGTGCAGATTCGATTGAAATATTCTGTTTGTTGTACTTTTCCAAAAAATTGCAAAAAACTTCATTCCTTAATTTAGACATCGGAATGTCAGAGCAAATAAAAACCTTACAAATTCCTTCAATACATTCTGAACGTTTATGTCCAGACCTCAGTAAATCAGTAAAATCAGAAATTAACAATTATTATAGGTTATTATCACTTTTTAGATTTTCATTACTTACATTTTTTCCTGTTTAGAGATGCTGCGTGACTTGGAGCTTTTTTGTTTGACGCAACAGAAACTTTGCAGTGTTTACAAAATAGCAGATGGATCTGTTGTAAAATCAACATAGTTACTCACAAACTGATTTAAAATGGCACTTTTTTCTTTCGGAATCTTGAAGATGTTAACACTATTGGGACATTCTACAGGTTTTTCTAGGAACGCAACAGGACCAGCCAAACCCTGGCAATGCTCTTAGCATTCCCAAATATTCTGGTTTCTACCCAAACCATAAAGCCTTGAAGAGTTGAAATTTACTAGTTTAAAGGAAAGTAATAAGTAAACTTTAGTCCTATACTGCCTTTGTTACGTTTACACCATATTATGTAAGCATTAGTTGTTAGATTGTTAACATACGTTTCACGTGAATGTTCAGTGCATTGTTGCACAAGCTATGGTTTCTGTTTGAATTAAACTTACGCTCTCTCCCAGCTTTATGAACAGATGGCCTAATCTGGTCCACGTGTTCTAATTTTTATAAGGTTTAGTGGTCTTGCGCATGCGTCTTGGCAGTCTTTTTGTTATCTTGGAGCTGCAGGAAGCAAAACCGGGTAATTATCTGCCATGTTTTATCTCGACTATATATGATTTATAATTCAGAACCCAAAATTTGAAATTAAGTGAGAAATGGTGGCAGTTCAGTTCAAAAATGACTCCGCGTTCATCTAGTACGGCTATATATTTATTTATGATTTATGTAATAATTTTGACGATGTTAATGGATAATTGTAATTCTGAGCCATTCGCTCTGTATTGTGAACGAGTGTGATATTAAAATTCATATTGCGCATTACTTTTTTTATGTTTTAAAATGGACACTAAATTAATAATTTGGAAGCACTTCATACTCAGTAAATCTGAATATTCTCTTAAAAGCGTGTCGAAGTTAAATTATTGATCATAAATTACTTATTATAGGGACATAGGAAATGTTGAAAGGAAATTTGTTATCACAGAGAACAATTATACATATTCATTATATAAGCCTTTGTTGTGCGATGCATAACAAATTGTATAAAATACAAACCTAGATGCTTAAAAATGTATCTGCAGCCGGCCCTTGCGCAGGTAAAACATTCCAGGCACTGATATCCTACTTACCTATCGTGAAGCTGTTTCCTCCCGATGGGTTTATGGCTACAAATTATTTAAGACTTCAGTGATATTCTGAAATAAACAGTACTTAAAAAAAAACATTTCTAGAAATTCTCAAACTGCCTCAGGAAGTGAACCTTTACTTAATAACAAACAATTGTGTAAATATGCACTTAAATAGGTAAATGCTGATAATTAAGCATTAGTGCTAAAGACAATTACAATATGCATTTATTACCAACAATACGTAAAATATGCATTTAAATATGCCAATAAGCAAATGCATAACTATCCTAACCTTAGTTATTATTATCTGTGACTCAACAGCACATTTGTCTGTGTGTGAGAGGAGAGAATTTTCTTTTATATGAGATATTGTGTGTGTGTGTGTGTGTGTAAAAGATAAAGTTTGTATGGGAGAGAGAGTATGTGTGTGGGTGTAAGTGTGTGAGAGAGAAATAAACTGATCTCTTTGAGTGTGTGAAATAATGAGTTAAGTGTAAGTGTCTAAGAGAGAAAGATAATTATCTCTTTGCATGTAAGTATGTAAGATATAAATAGAGAGCTAATTGTTTGTGTGTAGGAGATGAATAGACAGCTAAGTGTTTGTTTGTAAGATATACAAAAGTTTTAAGTGTTTGTGTGTAAGAGATAAATGAAAAGCTAAGTTTGTGTGTGCGTATTAAATAAGGTTGAAAATCGTATTTTAACAATCGCCAATCTCGCAATACTCCCATCTGCATAAAACGATAAAAAAACAATTTCAATCGTGACATGCCTCTCCCCCCTCCCCTCCCGTCACGTCCACCACGATCAACGCCCCCTTAACGAGTTTAATACGCTGTGTTGGTTTGATACGAGTGGTTGGTTCCATGTACACTCTGTTTTGAAAAATAAGAGACCACTGAATGTTGCTCCAGACATTGGACTCCCTGCAAAATCACTAGTAGGTAGAAGAATAGATCAAGATGTTCTGCAGAAGAGTCATGTAGTATTGAATTGTTGATATCACTAGTAGGCGCAGGGGTAGAGCAATCTGCCTTACACAATATTTATTCTGTATGCCAAGATACACTATATATAGTTGCACGGATATTGTACCTGAGTCTAACCCAAGGAGCCCAATAAACTACACTTCTGTTGCTTCAGTGATTATTATTTGTTGTTACTGTCACTGCATAATTTTAATAATTATCTATTTCTTTCTTATCTTGGACTAATCACATACCAACAGTATTGTATTATAACGTATTAAAACAAAACTAATATGAAGAGGTCTATATTTGTTCGAACAAAGTATCCAGGGAAAATGGGGTGGGAAGAGTCAGTATAAGAGGGGGTAGCCATCCAAACTGACCCCTTCTCCCCACTTCCGCCTCAAACCAGAATTGCTCTTTCTGTTGTTTTTTTCACGGGTCATTCTTTCCTCGAACATTTTGCGATGACAAAGACAATATTTTGTTACTGGAGCGAGGCGATACAATTTTAATTACGGTTTTAAAATCCCACTATGTCTGTAGACTCTGCACAAGTGTGACATTGTTTTAAACGTTCAACTTAAGAAATGGAAAGGTTAAATACTGACAAATGATGAGTTGTTTACTTAACACTTTATATTGTTGTCCGACTGTCTCATACTTTTCACTGAAATTCTACACAAATTGATGAATGACTTACTCTTTGTAAATAGTAATTTTAATAATCTTTAACTTACTTTTCATTTATTAAAGTGCTAGCCAACAGTCGAGATCTTGAACAGGCGATCACTGAAAGAACACAGGGCACAGGGCTTACAAGAAAATGAACAGGCCTACATTACCTTTGCGTAAAACAAATTACAACGATGTAGATTTAGTAATTTAGTAATGACATAGAAGAAAAACAAAAAAGAGCTAATGTAATAGTAGTACTTAATTAGTGATCAGTCCACAGTAAACAAACAGTGGGTATTATATTCCCTGGGTGTGTATCTGCATTGTAATTATTTACTGGAGAACCACGGTGTGTCTTTATTGTAAATATAATTGTACATCGCAGGTGTCCCGTTCAAAGCAGATGACCTGCAATTAAGAGTGTGTGCATGCGAGACAGGTGCCTGTGGAAGTTATGGAAAGGCGGGCCAGGGTGAAAGGAAAGTTCTTGTCTTGGAGACGTCTCCTGCAAACTGAGTCAGGCCGGGACCTAGGTACGTGCTGGGCTAGCTCAAGTAGGCCCTCCTTTCCCCCCTTCAGGAGGGCCCAAGAGGCCTCCGACAAATGTATGGTGATTGGAATGGAACAGGGCGGCCAGCAGATTTGTAGTATCAAGAGGAATAACGGGGGAAGAGGGAGTTCTCTCTAGAGAGGAGGGAGAGAAAGGTAACTTGGAAAGGAGAGCTAAGAATGTCTCTCACTAACCACGCGGACAGCAGGAAACGAAGCATCCGTGTAAAGGTGGGGGAAAATCTGGACATTTGAAATTATGGGAAAGATAACTGTTGAGGCTGTTACAATAAACATTGATTAGAGTTTAAAATATTTTAAAATATCCGAGCTCCACATCTTAGCACCCATCAGGGCTATTCGTAGTTTGGAACTGTAGGGGTAGGTACTAGTTAGGTAGTATTTAAAGGAGGTTTACTACCTGCATTTACGTGGAGGGTGGGAACAAATGCAAGTAAAATCACCCCAAGATCACAAGGCCAGGATTAGAACCCCGTTTTCCCCGTCACAGGTAGACCAAAAAGTGCGATATTGATACCTTGATCCCCACTCCTACTTATTCAGAAATACATTTCAAAGTTGTCTATCTGTATATAATCACTAAACTAGATTAATATTAGGTAAGCCCCGATATGAATGGATTTAACGCTAGACTATGGATCTAAATGTCCCCGATTTTGATACTAGACAATAATTATCGGAGTGCAGGACACTCCGAATAGACATGTAACACGGCCTGTATACTCTAGTAACGTTCCTTCCTCCACCAGTGCACTGTGTATACTGCCCTAGCCTGATTTGATCTTGTGCTGGGAGCGTGTTCATCAAATTGACCTGTTTACTTTCAGTGCCGTACATTTGGAGTTAGCATCTGTTAGAACTGAGTGAAAATATCTGGTAGGCCATATCACCTTCTAGGAGTTGAAATCTGTGAGAACTGAGTGAAAATATCTGGTAGGCCATATCACCTTCTAGGAGTTGAAATCTGTGAGAACTTAGTGAGAATATCTGTTAGTCCATCTCACCCTCTAGGAGTTAACATCTGTGAGAACTGAGTGAGAATATCTGGTAGCCCATCTCACCCTCTAGGAGTTGAAATCTGTGAGAACTGAGTGAGAATATCTGGTAGCCCATCTCACCCTCTAGGAGTTGAAATCTGTGAGAACTGAGTGAGAATATCTGGTAGCCCATCTCACCCTCTAGGAGTTAACATCTGTGAGAACTGAGTGAGAATATCTGGTAGCCCATCTCACCCTCTAGGAGTTAACATCTGTGATAACTGAATGAGAATATCTGGTAGGCCATCTCACCCTCTAGGAGTTAACATCTGTGAGAACTGAGTGAGAATATCTGTTAGCCCATCTCACCCTCTAGGAATTAACATCTGTGAGAACTGAATGATAATATCTGGTAGCTCATCTCACCCTCTAGGAGTTAACATCTGTGAAAACTGAGTGAGAATAGCTGGTAGGCCATCTCACCCTCTAGGAGCTAACATATGTGAGAACTGAGTGAGAATATCTGGTAGCCCATCTCACCCTCTAGGAGTTAACATCTGTGAGAACTGAGTGAGAATATCTGGTAGCCCATCTCACCCTCTAGGAGTTAACATCTGTGATAACTGAGTGAGAATATCTGGTAGTCCATCTCACCCTCTAGGAGTTAACATCTGTGAGAACTGAGTGAGAATATCTGGTAGCCCATCTCACCCTCTAGGAGTTAACATCTGTGAGAACTGAGTGAGAATATCTGGTAGCCCATCTCACCCTCTAGGAGTTAACATCTGTGATAACTGAGTGAGAATATCTGGTAGTCCATCTCACCCTCTAGGAGTTAACATCTGTGAGAACTGAGTGAGAATATCTGGTAGCCCATCTCACCCTCTAGGAGTTAACATCTGTGAGAACTGAGTGAGAATATCTGGTAGCCCATCTCACCCTCTAGGAGTTAACATCTGTGAGAACTGAGTGAGAATATCTGGTAGCCCATCTCACCCTCTAGGAGTTAACATCTGTGAGAACTGAGTGAGAATATCTGGTAGCCCATCTCACCCTCTAGGAGTTAACATCTGTGAGAACTGAGTGAGAATATCTGGTAGCCCATCTCACCCTCTAGGAGTTAACATCTGTGAGAACTGAGTGAGAATATCTGGTAGCCCATCTCACCCTCTAGGAGTTAACATCTGTGAGAACTGAGTGAGAATATCTGGTAGCCCATCTCACCCTCTAGGAGTTAACATCTGTGAGAACTGAGTGAGAATATCTGGTAGCCCATCTCACCCTCTAGGAGTTAACATCTGTGAGAACTGAGTGAGAATATCTGGTAGCCCATCTCACCCTCTAGGAGTTAACATCTGTGAGAACTGAGTGAGAATATCTGGTAGCCCATCTCACCCTCTAGGAGTTAACATCTGTGAGAACTGAGTGAGAATATCTGGTAGCCCATCTCACCCTCTAGGAGTTAACATCTGTGAGAACTGAGTGAGAATATCTGGTAGCCCATCTCACCCTCTAGGAGTTAACATCTGTGAGAACTGAGTGAGAATATCTGGTAGCCCATCTCACCCTCTAGGAGTTAACATCTGTGAGAACTGAGTGAGAATATCTGGTAGCCCATCTCACCCTCTAGGAGTTAACATCTGTGAGAACTGAGTGAGAATATCTGTTAGTCCATCTCACCCTCTAGGAGTTAACATCTGTGAGAACTGAGTGAGAATTTCTATTAGCCCATCTAACCTTCTAGGAGTTAACATATGTGAGAACTGAGTGAGTATATTTGCTAGCTTGAGGCAGCTATCGAAGAAGGTAATTATTTGCTGTCTCAATTACTCTTCAATTTATTCGTCTGTTTGTCTCTTCACCTTCTTTCATTCCATTCTTACTCGTCTCACCTTTGTTGAAAAGTAAAACCTTGTTAGGATTTTTATTTCTCCTTCTACTTCTTCCAGTAATTTATTTTTTCTATTAATTCGGCGGCTGCCACTTGTAATTCTGCTCCATCGATCACTGCCTGTAGCGCTCATTCAGAATTCAAACGTCGAACTGCAGGAACTATCAATCCCACATTCTGGGTGAGCTTTGCGCCGGGATTCGTCTTTTTAGGGCGGCTCGGTACAAGAGGCTGTCATCTCCCTAACTCAGCCTCCGGGGAGGAAGAAATGACATAAAGCGCTCTTTATCTTTCTAATGCCGGGATCACGATCAACTCAACGTTAACTTAACGTAACTTAATGTAACGTTCACTTAAAGTTAACTTCACTTATGTGTGATCACGATTTACTTAACTTAACGTAACAACTCGATCCAAACATATGCATTCTCGAGTATGACCTGTGGTTTTGTACTATTTGTAAAGTGATAACCTGTGAATGTTTACAGTTTTCTATCAATATAATAAATATATGTTATTAAACTGTTTTGTTAAATTTAGTTCCCTATTTTAGTTTAATTAGTTTGTTTCAATGTCTGATCACTAGAACTTACGCTAAAGAGTAAACATGGGTCATAATACCAACAAATGAATTACTAAATAGCCCTGTTGACGTCACTCGCATAATAATTGGCTGGCTAGATCACGCGATACCCTTCAAGTAACGTAAAGTAAAGTAAAATACCTCCCAAGACATCTCTTACGTTAAGTTAACTGCAAGTCAACGTTAAGTTAAGTGCATCGTGATCGCTTCCATTTAAACACACGAGGAGGTCCTTTACGTTAAGTTACGTTAAGTTAACGTTAAGTTGATCGTGATCCCGGCATAAGATCCGTCAGCTTCCACCTAGGCGAATCTAATAGAATCGAATCGAACCATTACCGGACCCGCCTAGACAAGTTGAAACAAAGCATGGTATTTGGACTTAACATTTAAGTGATGGGGAAAGACAATATGTAGTGGTTTTAAATATTAATAAAACGAGAATGTTATATATTTCTTTATTTATACAGCTTGGCTCAGTTGGAATCGTGTCTATATATTTAACTAAGGGTACCGGGTTCAGTTCCTAACATCGCCAACAAATTTTTACATGGGTGATATGTGGGTTCCCCCCGTCCACATTGATGAATTAATGACAGGGTGCTGGATGTTGTGTCTGATCTAGATGTAAGCTAGTTTATAATGCATGTGCTGATATAGTAAGTCAGTTCAGAAAGTGTACGTTAAATACCTCAAATAAATAAAAATATATTTCTTTCACAATTATAATTACATGCCATAGTAAATACACTGTAACAAAATTTAAATAAATGCTTATATATAGACTGTAATATTCAAATAAATGCAACTAAACTTATGTGCTATTTTATATTTTTTCAATTATTTTCCTCCAATTGAATTCTATTTTAGGTTGCCATTGATATAGGTTTTGTCATTTTTATCGTAGATAAATTTAAAGCCCTGGATTAAAGTAATTAATTCCGTTGCAGCTTCATTTTACAAACAAAACAAATAAAATTGAACACCTGCACGCGAGCTAAATACTATTTTCACAGCCTCGTTCGTCGATAACACCACATACACTGATCTGCCAAGTGTCATCGAGCTTGCCCGAAAATAACCGATGACACAAACTTAATTTGACGATGCTATTGAATCGGAGAATGTATTCTCCGTGGAGAATTATTTTATCTTGGCCTTGATTCGATTCGATTCATCAATGTGTGAGCGGATTCATTTAAATACTTTGAAATAATACTTTTCTGGCTGCCGCACTTCCATTTGACTCGATTCGATTCGCCTAGGTGGGAACGGGCCTACTCAATCTTCAGGGAGGACTAAAGGGCATTCGCTATTATTTCTCTTAGTCTGCTCAAACTGTCTGCCACACTATAGACTCATTCCAGTGGCGTGTCGCGAAGACTTTCCAAGTTAAGCCGAATCAGTTCAAATGGTACTTGTGAATGTTTTCATCAGTAAGTTATATATTATGGGTGAAATGGGATACCATATTGGTAGAGCATACCATTGGTACAGTTTAAACAGTCTCTGCTTACCCTGACAACACTCCACGCAACGCCACATTCTATCAGCCACTCTCTTAATCCCCCATCACATCCAACCTCCCTTTCCCTTTTTGACCTACTCCTGCCAGCCCACGTTCATTGGAGAAGCTCCTGATACGTCTTACGCAAAATTTAAGTTTGCTGATTTTAACTTAATCCGTGTCTCTCTCATTCCTTCCATCTTCCAATCATCCTATTTATCTCGATATTTCTTTAGAATACCTGGTTCAATCGTAGATAATGGTGCACAGCGAGATAATGGAGAAGAGATTTGGAGCTCACTACAAGTATGCTCTATAGCTCTTGTCTATAATAGGCTGCAGTAATCCTGCCTTTTGTTTACAGTGATAGGTTTTCACTTTGGAACAGATTTAAATAATGTCATATTAATTTGTGCATCTCTGGTTTTTGTCACTTGTTCTTGTCTCTTGTTTCGTCCCTCCATTTTGTCTCATATTCGTGTCTACTGGTTTTTGTTTAGTATTCTTATTTTGTCTCTTAATCTTGTATTCTGTTTTGTATATTTTCTTGTCTCCAATTATTGTTCCGTATTTATGTCTCTTGTTTAACTTTATTGTTTATCCGCTCTTTGTCTGAAACACTAAATAAACGGGAGCATATCAACGCGGATTAAACAACAAATTATAATACCGACCTACTTTTTTTTCTACCTTCCCCAATTCAAAAGCCAGTCAGCCAGCGAGACCGGCGCTCTGCGTCCAAATATAGTTGCCATACCCACCACCACGTGAGTTGATGACGCTAGCGTCGCCGTCGAGATGCCCAGTCGCTTCAAGTCGGTCCTCGCGGGAACAGTTCGGTGACGAGTTGACCCCGAAAGGAGGGGAACATAGGAAGGAGATAGTTTGAGAAAACAAACAACAGCCCATCAGATGCGGACAGACATGCTGGTGGAAGGAGATGTAGGTTTCTTCTCGTGTGTGCTGAAACGCAGGATGGCGACGACAGATCCGTTTTGAGAGTAATTTCATTTCCGTGTGAAGTTCTTTAGTTAAAAAACTACTTTTTTGCATAAGCTCAAACTAGAACTAGAGAAGGACTGGATAATTGTGCGCGTAGTTGACTGGAATGTCGGCTTAGCTTTTAATCAATGTCTATCAACTAGCTAGTAGCATCTACTATGAATGTTCAATATACATCTCTATCTTCATTATATAGTTGATAGCTTAGTGTATATAATCCAAATATTTACTCTCGGTTCTACAAGAGCCAATCACAGCGGTTTAGGGTTGTCGGTTTTTGGACCGTAATTATCGGGGCGATTGTAGACAATTTAGAGGGGGCAAGGACTTATATACCCTGATGGCGAGGTTTGGTGTCCATCCAACGTGCCAACCGCAATTTCTGGCAGTCGTGAAGGTAAGA
Source organism: Timema shepardi (assembly GCA_902151425.1). Classification (NCBI taxonomy): domain Eukaryota; kingdom Metazoa; phylum Arthropoda; class Insecta; order Phasmatodea; family Timematidae; genus Timema; species Timema shepardi. The sequence goes on along the minus strand of CABFVX010003668.1, from coordinate 43,652 downwards.
TAAAGTTTCACTTTGGATAAATAATCAAACATTCGGATGATAAGTTTGGTTGGACTTGAAAGTAGTCCCCTTTGGTTCAGAAAACATTCGAACCAGAGATTATTATTTAAAACCCTACAGCGTCGTTAGTAGGATATTTAAAAATTTAGGATCAGCAAACAGGTAGAACGATAGTATATAAAAGATAGCTCAACGTTTTGGCTTTACAAAAAGTGGTTAGCATACGTTTGAAATTAAAATCTAAAACTTTTCCACATTTTTAAAATAATCATATACATAATTTAGAAATCATCCCAAATAAAATAGAGTAAATAAATGAACACCACACAATTATTTTATTTCCATCACGTCTTAGTACCCGTTTGAGATACACGAAATATTAATGACACCAATGTACGAGGGTTAATAAAGGTGGAATTTTAGGGTAAATGTACCCACATTTGAGTGAAGGGAGCGTAAAAAATCATATAGAAAAATGCCTCAGTGTACCCAACTGGTCTCAAAGCCCTATCTACACTTCACCAGATTTATAGTAAAACTTGAGATTCAATTAAGTTTCTGAAATAATTCTGTCCAAATTTGACATCAGCCACAGTAAAACATTTGAAAATTTTCCAGTAGTTTGACAATGGAGTGGAACTTGCGGGTGTTTTCTACATCTTAGCTCAATGCGATGATGTTTATTTTAGGTTTAATTTTATTTTGGAGTACATTTTGAATTTCATTTCTTAAATATGCAAACGATTCCCACAAGAAACAAAATAATCTTATTGCCATTAATTTCACAAACTACAACAGCAACAAACTGCGAAATGAGCAGGCGGGAGGAGTCAAACGGAGGACATTTAATCTGCAAAGCTGTGGAGAGGCTTTAAATGGAGCCTTGGATGAGGGTGAAAGCGTGTAGCCCTAGACAATGTCCAACAAGGTTCGGGTCCCAGAAATAATTGTCTTGCCGCGTGAAGAAAGTTTGTTTTATACGAGTAATAATTATGAATCAACCGAAAGAGGGGTCTCAGTTTAGAAGCTCCAATATTATGTTAAGAGAGGATAAAACACTGAAATTTATTTTAAGTTTATTTCAAAACAAATGCTAATCTACAAAATTATGACCAAAATAATCAAGTTTCCTTTAATTAGAAATTGTATTTTCAGGGATTAGAATTGTCTGGAAATGGCTTTTTAAATTAGATAGTTGTCCTTCAACTGGCAACATTTTACTTCCAGAGTTAACTCAGCGTGGTTTCACTGTTCTGTTGCCTCTTTGCGTAGTCCCCCTGGGACGGATAGAGATGAACGTTTTCCAGAACATTCTACAGTGGTGGCTTGTGACCTAATAAGTGAAGAGTCTGGTTTGATGGAAGCAGTACCTATAGCCTATTACATAGATACATAAAGCCATCAAATAGTGGGTTGGAGGATGGGGGTAAGGGGAGAGGCAAAGGCTGTCAGCTCAAGCCAATCGTAAAATTATATATTTATAGGCCTATTTTTTCTAGCACTGATACTTAATACCTGTTCAGGTTATACATATAATCACTCATTACGCTAGCGAGTAAGAGATGAGTAAGATTGAATTTGGATGAATGTTATCCGAATTTACGTGGAGGGAGAATGGTAAACAATTTAGGGAAAAAAACATTCTTAATACCCTCAACCGGGATTCTAACCCCGATCTCCCTATCATCGGAGGTCTGGTATTTTGCGAGCGTAACACCTCAGACCATGAGGCCACCAAAGCAGTTTTAAAATTTATTGATTCTCTTATTGAGGATATAGTGAAAATAAAATCCAAATAAGTAATGGCAATTAAAGGTGAAAATATTGAATTTAAAGAGAAGGGGATGCATTTGTTATGACTTTGATTATAATATTGAAGTATTAGCATACCACGTCTATGGCAGATCTGACCTTAGTGATACATTCAACCACCAAGCGCTTTAGTCGATACGTCAATATGATAAGAGAACTGGATTCGCTTTATTTAGTCATTATGACATCATTTGTTAATATTTCTGGTGTTATAATCCTCAGACTAAGTTAAAATAAACTGTAAACTTTGAAATTAATAATATACCGATTGTATTAATTCAATTTAAATAGCTGAAATTTATTTTAAATAAAGTCTGTAAACAACTCAGGGACATTTTTTCATCTCAGGGATGGGCAATAGAGCCAGATGTACATATGAGGATTTTTCCTATATGGTTCTTTAATATATCTTCACTCCAATGCGGGAACATTTTACCTATATTCCTACCTTCCCTACTTGATTAGTGTGGCATATAGCCAGGGCAGGCTCAGCTGTCTAGAGACTACACGCACATATTATGCGAACAAAATTAAAATTAATTAGATTCACTAAATTTTAAATCTTAATTTTTCCCTGCAGTTTTAAACTACAGTACTATTTAATTCTTAAAATATAAAATTTGCATAATCCGACAGCTTAGCTCAGTTGGTAGCATGCTTGTCTACTGAGCTAAATATCCCGGGTTCAACTCTCGACATGGACGAAAAATGTATCGTTGCTGAAATGTGTGTTTACCCTTTCACATTGATACACAAACGGCCAGGGATTGGATGTTGTGCCTGTCCTAGTCTTAAGATATATTCTAAGGCATTTGAATCTACGACAGGCCTAGCCAGGCGGGAGTGGAAAATAAACTAATGAATGTAAACATAAAATTTGCATAAACAAAATAATAATGGTTAATATAAACATTCGTAATTTCGTAGGAGGGGCTTACTTCGATGGCTGCATGATTAAAGGCGTCACTCTCGGGTACTAAAAATAAGTTCTTAGGAGGAATATATATATTAAAAATTGAAAAATTGTTCTAGTTCAAATAAAAGTTTATATTTTATAAAACAGCTATTATAATATTATAATATAATACTATATTTGATAGTAAATCAAAATTATATTTATCAAATAATCGCTCTACCATGTTGGCGTTGCCAGTACCCACAATGCCGGTTGATGTGTGCCTGGAGTTCAGCCGACGACAAACTCGCAGCCGAATGGAAACATTTAGCGTCGCGTAGATTATGCAAATGGTTCTTTCTGCCTCTGTTTGTTGTTTTGATGATCCAGTTTGTGCAGCTCTCGGTGGCTTGCGGTGGACTTACATTATAAATATCGAGTATTCCCCAGCGGGACTCTGTCGACCATTCATTTCACGGATCAAGCCACAGGGAGGCTTTTGTCGATCTCTAATCCTCTTAGGGCTGGAAGCACCTAGCATCCTCTCACTCTGATCATCTTTATTCACTCACTTATTCATTGTGTGCATCCTTGTTCACTCACTCTGTGCATCTGTATTGATTCTTTCACTCTGCATATATATTCACTCAATATGCGCATCTCTATTCATCACTTTGTGTATCTCTATTATTCACTCATTCACTCTATGCATCTCTGTCTACTCATTCTGTGCCTCTTTGTAAACTCACTCTGTTCATCTCTAATAACTCACTCATTCACTCTGTGTATCTTTGTTAATTCTCTCTGTGCTTCTCTATTAACTCACTCATTCCCTATATCCATCTATTTTCACTCACTCTGTGTATCTATATTTATTAACTCATTTAATTTGCATCTATATTCACTATATATATATTATATGCATCTCTATTCCGTCACTTTGTGCATCTCTGTTAACTCCCCCTATGCATCTTTGTTCACTCAATCTGCCCATATCTATTAACTCACTCATTCACTCAGTGCATATTTATTTACTTTCTCATTCCCTCTGTGCATAACTGCTCACTAACTCTTTGCTAATATATTCACTCGCTTATTAACTTTGTACATTTTTGTTCACTCACTCTCTGCAGATCTTTTCACAAATTTATTTACTCTGTGAATTTCTCACTAACTTTATGTATTTATATTCACTCATATACTTGCTGTGTACATTTATAGTTACTCACGCTGTACATATTCACACACTCACTCTGTATCATTGAGCACAAAAAGTCACCTGTTTGTCCTAATATTGTGGATATAGGCCCCTCAAGTCACTAATCCAGCAATATTAATATTTGTATCAACTATCTGAGGATCTATTGAGTGTAAAGTGAGTGTTAGGGTGACACAAAATCGAGACCCGTATATCTGCATTATCAAACAAGACCATCTAACAATGAGAGGGGGACGAGAGTTATTACTAACATTAGGGAGTCATATATATTTATAGGTTATAGTTTTAAAAACAAACATTATAAAGGTTCCAGTTCTTGTTGAAAAAAATAATAATTTTTTGTTCCTCTTCGGTTCTTAATTACATACTATTTTTTGTTCTTAAAAATATATATTTACTAGCAACTAGCATTATAAAAGTTTTAAATAGAAAACATTATTTAAAGTTAATTTACAATAAAATATAACTTATTCATATAGAAAAATACAAAGGATTATACGATTTCAGAATATAGATAAAGGTACAATTTACTTATAATACAGGATATCATTTGAACGGGAGATTTTAATTTTTTTCTCTCTCCAAATTCTCAAGATTAAGAAAAAGAGGTAGGTACTAATCTTGTACTTATACACTGAATCTTACTACCCATTCAGGATATCGGTATATTTATACTAATGGGGATAGTATGAGGCAGGTATAATTAAAAGAAAATGTAACAGCATTTTTTACAAGGTGGGTTCATCTAGGAAAAACCACCCACAGTACAACCAACCGAGATTCGAACCCTAATATTCCCGCCATCGACATTCCAGTCTATTACAAGAATTACACCTTACACCACCGATGCGGGTAAAGTAATAGAATTAATTTCTAAAAATTAATTAATTTACTTTCAATTTAATATCTTAAAAACTCTTTTATAAATATTTTCAATTTAAAAAACGTAAATATACTATTCTATCTTGTGCTGGTGAGATGCAGCCAATTCAATCAGTTACTAAGACGGGAACATAAGTAAATATGGTTTCATAGTGTCTAAATAATTTTATTTATGTTAGGCTTCACTAACAAGCTATTAAACTAAATGTTATGGCAATAGCATCAGTTTAAATTCGCACGTCTTTAGTTTGAAATGCTAATAATATTTTAGTACTTAATTTCTAAGCACACCATAGATTGTAAATAAGTCTGCAGCGTTAAAATGATTTATTTATATAAATTATACTCTAAGACCCTCCTTATGTAAACCTTTATGTTACTGTCCCTCTTATATTTAAATAAATTTCACGCTGGAATATATTTATTTCCCCCATCTACCAAATTAACCCAGCATCCGGCCATTAATTCATCACTGTGAAGGGGGAAACCCACATTTCACCAAAGATAAATTTTTAGACCATGCTAGGAATTGATCCCAGGACCCTTATAACTCAGTAGACAGACAAGCTACCGTGTGAGCTAAGGTTTCAGACTCAAAATAAATACAGTTTATGAAATATTTGATATTTGACAGGTAAAAAATAAAAGTATCTATCTACAGTTTGCATATCTTCACCTTCACCCCTCCTATTTCCCTTCAATGTAAACTGACCACTCAATAACCACAGTAACAGGTTTAACTTTTAGGAATAACTACTTTAAACTAATATTATTTTGGGTTTAGCTCAGAATGCTTGTGCAGCCGGGGTGATTCTCATTTTTTACTTTCTCATATAAAGACAATTTTTGGCCTCTGAGATTATGATGAATCTTTCCGTTTTATATGAATCCGAACACATAAAAATGGATTTTTTCAATTCTGTCTGTCTGCTCTTGGCACTAGATCCAAAAGTTTGGATTAATTTTTTTCAAACTTGGTATTTAGATGCGATATGGCTATATCTCATGATTTTCCCCACCCTGTGCCTCAAATTAAGGGTAGTTTACTGATAATTGACATTTAAAATTTCCAATTTTTTCGAAAATGACTGTAAATATTTTGTTTTAACTGGATAGCTAGAGAGTGTTTGCTTTTTCAAATTAAAATACTTGTTTTTTGTGGAAAAATTTGTTTAAGGGTTATTTACTGATGAGAAATTTGAGAAAATTCAATTTATCCCCAAAAAGTTGCTTTAAGGATTGTGTTCAAAATTTATATCTTGGGAGTGTTCGACACCACCAATTATGCATACTTGTGGATAGTTTATTGATGAGTGATATTTTGTACATATTTAGAAATATCTTAAAATGGCTATCTGGTAAGATTTTTTACAATATAAGTAATTTCATATACATTTCTTTAAAAAATCATTTGATACCAATGAACGAAAACATTATCTTTAATAAATTTTAATTAAAAAAATTCAAACAATTTTGTTCAAAGTTGGTATCTGGTGATTATTTTAAATGGTAAATAATTGTGTATGGTTATTTTTTTCTAAAATTAATAAAGGGTAACTTAATTTCACCAATTTGAGGAAATTATACTTTTTTTGGAAATGGGCTTTAGGATCTAGTTCAAAAAGAGTATATGAGAATTTGTTTGATGAATAAGTATATAGTTTACTTTCTCATATCAAAAGTAATTATTGTAATCGTAAAAAATCTTTACGTTTTATGCGTGTTCAAACCAAAATAATTAATAAGACCCAAACGCAAAAACTTCCTCATATTATGTATTAGGCCTACGGCTTCGAGGATAATTTTCAAAAATAGGTTTTGAGTAAACTACTCTTAAGTTTTCTTCAAAGAAACAATCACAGTATCTTGTTAATCAAAATAATTACTCTTTATACATACATTTAAAACTAATTGTTCAAATATATTTAACAACATTCAAAATTACAAAATTAATTTGTTTGTTAACTAACTTAGAATTATTTGTTATTTCCTTAAACAAAAAGTGTGCTTATTTGTAATGAAAAACTATTCCCAAACTCCTCCCATTTTGAATTAAATTTTCAAGGTCAGTTTCCAAAATATTCAAATTTTCTTTAAATGGTCGTAAGTAGAATACCCATAAAATAATTTATTTTATATAAATAAAGATACGTTATTATTGAAAATGTAAACGCTGCCCCGATACAAAATTTTTAGCCAAATTGATAGAGCTTTTTAAAAAAATCAAATTTTACCTAAATCAGATGTTAGCTAATTATTATAACACGTTTTTGTAGAAGAATACATCCATATAATTATTTATCATACAAACACCAAACAGATACCTATTATTTTAACCAAATAGCTAAAGCCATTTCTTAAAATATTCATATTAAAAAAAAGTCACAATTAAACTACCTATAAACAAATTTCCCCCAAAAAACAAACATATATTTTAAACAAAAACACTATAGCCATTTTTTAAATAATTCGAATTTTCAAAGATCACTCAGAAAACGACATGTTTCTCGAATTTTTACCCAACACCCAGTATACAAGGTTATTTCTCAACTCAAACAATCCCAAGATACCCATTTGGAACTAAATCGTTAGAGCTATATGTAAAATATTTCATGTTTTTGAAAATTCGGTCATCAGTAAATTACCCATAAATGAGTTTTCACCCCAAAAACAATTATACATTGTTATTTGTAATTTCACACAATCTACAAATAAATATTTTTAACAAAATCGTTAGAGCTATTTTAAATTTTTTTTAGAATTTAAAAAATCAATCAGTAACTACCCTTTAAAGATTTATTTTTTCCAAAAACCAATTATACATTGCTATTTGTCATGTAAAACAAATTCTAGATATGCATTTTGAACGACATTGTTTGAGCTATTTAAAAAAAAATGGAATTTAAAAAATTTACTCATCAGTAAAATAACCTTAATTGAATGACTCGGGTAAAAAACCTAAGTATTCTGTGGTATAGCCATATAATATCTAAATATTAAGTTTGAACAAAATCCATAAAACCATTTTGGACCCGTGGCCAAAGACAGACAGAATTGTAAAATTCCATTATTTGGGTTAATGTAGCTTTATATTATGGGGAGGCTTTATTTTTTTTTGATCATATCCATCAAATAAAGGGTAGTTTACTGAAGAGTGATATTTACAAATTTTCCGAAAATGGCTCTAACGATTTTGTGTAAAATTGATGTATAGGGAGTATTTTACCTGACAAATAACGCTGTATACTTGTATTTTGTATTAAAATTCGTGAAGGGGTACTGATGAATGATTTTTTTTAATTAAAAAAAAATCGCTCTAAGGTTATTGTTATATATATATACATAGGAAATATTCGACTTGGCAAATAAGACTATATACTTGTTTTTTGGGAGAAAATTAAACGTAGTTTATTGAAAACCTATTTTTGAATATTTTGTTTTAAGATATAATACAATATATGAGAAATCTTTTACGTCCGTGTTGCCATATTTATTTAAGTAGTTCCTATTTTTAAACGTTTACTGTCACTCATAGTTGAATATATTGTTTTAAGCTTTTAGCCTAGATAGTAACATAATAAAATACTACAAAATTTGATAATATTTCTTCAATACTCTGCTTGTGCTAAGTGCTCATAGAAAATTTTCTAATCTTCTCGGAAAATAAATATAGCCTCCCTTCACCAAATTAACGAGAAAAGAAAATAATATTTCAAAATTAAGTTAACCTAAAGAAGGAATCAAATGTAATAATAAATACAATTTAGAGCGCTTGGAAATTGATAAGAACCTTAATTAACCTAAAAACATTTATCTATTCCAATTTCAGTTTTAAAAATTTAGTTTTTTAAATAAGTATTTTAGGGTTTGTATTATGTTTAATTAAAGTTCTCCTTTAATTTTGATCATCAATTTTAGTTCCAAAACATAGTAAATCTTGCACTCTTGATGCTGAGCCAAATCGACCAGTGAACTCATATCCAAACAAGTACATATTCGACTTCTAATGACACAGAGATGATTAAATTGTCACGGTTACATCCAATTACACCCTCGCCCATTAAACGGCGAGAGAGAGAAAATTACATTATAAAAAAGCTGATGAGCAGACTTTTGTTACATTGCGTCATGATGAGGGTCTGGAAAGGAATAAGAAGACAAAAATATTCACAAATTAACAAGTATTATTATTATTATTATTATTATTATTAGCACCACGTCTTACTACCCGTTCGGGTTATACGCACTTACGCTAATGTGTAGTGATAGGGTGATAGTGAGATGAAATGAAGGACCTACAGTTTAACGTGGAATCCGAACCACGGTGGAGGCCTGGCATTCCTCACATTCACAAGATGTCTTGTCAGAGGTGAAGGAAGTGTTTGGTAAACAGATAAATCTTTGCCGGGACCGAGGATTGAACCCCGGCCGCCAGCATAGAAGTCTGACACCTTACCCCTAGACCACCAGGTCACCCTATTAACAAGTAAATGATGAGCGTTTCCAGGTGATGCTATTACCAAACAAATACACTTCATCTCTACACCCAAGATTATTACACAGATTGATGCCAGTGTGGGAAACTGATTGAAGCTATTTTACTATTTTACACTATCAAATAAAATAGCTAGGTTGCCATCTATTTTTTAAATTTTGGCCACAATTTGGTGCGTCTTTGACTAATTCAAAGTAGAGTGGCCCAACAATTGGTTTGTTCCCCAATTTGAACCCCATAATGCGTAATCAGTCAAATAATTTCTCTAAACGTTCAATTTACTTATCCTAATAAATGGGGTTTGTTTCAAATTCCGCATTATATAATAAACATGTGTAAGGGAAAAGATAATTAGGGACGAGATAGCTCTACACCAAAGCGCTTGAGTGTTCAAATATAAATTTATAGTAATAAAACTACTGTGTCAGCGCCAAGGCTCCAATAGGCACTAACACAAAACCTCCAAATTGGTTTGAAAGTTAAAACTACTCTGAAGGAGCGTAGATTGGTTTTCATATTTTCTTATTAGTCTTGGTGGGTTACAGACTATATTCTGACTGAAGGAGGATATTTTGGTGTTAATAACTTCTAACTAGGATTTATGAGACTGGGGAAGGGAGGGGGTAGCCTAGTGACCATTTTTATACTCTCCACTAATCACAATAGTTTGTAAGGATAGTAAAATCTCGCAAATTAAGGTGGGCAGCACAAACAATGTGAGTGGAAGATTCTAGAACTATTTGAAGGGTATTTATAAGCTGGTAAACCCAATGGTAATATATCATTGGGACGAGATAAAAACAGATGGTAGGATAACATTATAATAGACCTGAAAGAGATAAGGTGTAATGAGGTGGACTAGATAGAGCTAGTTCAAGATGAGGATAAGTGATGTACTTTTATAAGTGTGGTAATTCACTTTCTAGTTCCTAATACCATAGAGTAGGTAAGCAAGGATTAATTAGTTTGAGATAATATTATGACTGAAGTAAGACTATTGGGTGGAAAGTCTTCTTCCTTGGTTGCACGGGTTTAAGGTTAGCTTCTGATTTAAGGGACGTATTTGGTTGATAACTTCGTGATAAGCTTGATTAGCTTTATTCCAGGTTTAGAGATACATTTTATGGTCAATAATAGCTAAACTTTAAGAGAGAGAAAAATTATCTACGTAAAGCCATTTATAGAAAACACCTTTTTAAATGGTTCAAAAAAAGAATATGGGTTTTAAGGACTAGAAATATTTACAAATCACCAAATTACTACAAGAAAGTCAACTCTTTCTTAAAATCAAACTTCGTTTTAAAATCAGCTATTAAGTATATGTTAGGTTTATACATTCATCTACGATACGAAGAGAGCATAGTTAAACCCCAACTTATATTTTAGTCTCTATTAGAACCAAGACGATAAAGCATAGGCTATCTTATTTTTACAAAACATGTTTTTCAGTTTAACCCTTAACAAGCCGCTTCAGCGCAAACATGGCGATTTCAATATATTTTCTTGACATAATTTAGTTATTTTCTTAAAAAATATTGAAAATTGACCTCCAAAAAGTTTTTAGAATTATGTTATATAATAGTGGATTATTATAACAAAAAATAATTACTTCAATTTAAATAAAATGGCGAGAATCACGTAACCTAAGAAAATATCTAATTTTGGTATTATTGTAACATATTTATGAATGGGAATATTTATTTCAACGTCACTCTATTAACAGTTAAATATTATGATGAAATGCCTTGTAAGGTTAAGATAATACATATCCATTATTTTCTAGAAAAGTCTGTGGACACGTGGACTAAATGTCAATCTCATAAAGTATGGTTTGCGGTGACGAGGAGGTAAACATGTTCCAATCCTGGTTAGGCAAACAAAGGGTGGTTTTCCACTCTCCCTTCTTGCAGATTCAAGTACATGATCGCTAAATTCTCCTTATCTAATCCCTATTTAACCATCGTAATTAAATTTGGCATACTCCGGAAGGTTAGTAAAACAAATTAATGTGAACATGAAGCTCATCTGCTGAAGCACAACCTTATGTTTCATTTCAAGGTTTCGGGTCACATACATTGTCCTTGTATGTAAAGCCGCTATAATGAAAGGATCACCTGATATGGACAACGTGATATAGACCATCTTATATTAGCCACCTTATATTGACCACCTGATATGGACCACCTGATATTTACCAGCTGATATGAACCATCTGATATGGACCACCTGCTATTTCCTAGCTGATATGAACCACCTGATATGAGCCATCTGATATGGACCACCTGCTATTTCCCAGCTGATATGGACCATCTGAAAGAACAACCTCAGATAAGATCTGACTTGTCAGCACGATTCCCGTGCCTGTCTCATCGCAATCGTCAATCCCCGTCCTGCACTGTTTGATGTGTGTCTAAGGTCACCGTTCAGTTCCCCACAGAGGTCAGACACTCGTCATATGTAATTTCTTCACGATCTGGCGAGAAACCAGAGTAGACCCCTCCCCTCCACCGTCCTTCTCTACTCTCTTCCATTCAAAAGGAAATATCGTTATTTCATCCAGTATGATCTGCCAGAAGAAAGATTCTTTCGTCCCTAATTCCTCTATATTACCTCTTTACTATTCAGATAATCTCATCCACCATTAGGAATGGCCCATTATAAGGCAGTCCTAGAGACTTGAGCGAATAGTTTTAAATACCTGCCTACACACACCTACTTATAGGTACATCTGCTTATATCTAAACCCTGTTAGGTTTACAAGTGCTTATGTCCACAAATGCTTGTATTATCTATGCATATTTATGTCCACACACACTTATATCATTTAAAACTCATGTCTCCACAAACTTATGTCTACACAAACGTATTTAGGTCTCCCAGAAAATTATGTGATTGATGTGCATGCCCCGTATAAAGTGCAGAATGTGAATGAAGGGATGGTTTGGAGGGGTAGGGGTAAGCAAAAGGGGTATCGTTTTAACCTAAATTGAGTCATACGTAATTTAGATTTAGTGATGGGACGAGAGAAAAGCATTTTACATATTCATGAGTTTGGCGAGGAGGTGAGGAATCGTACACAGGGTAGAGAAGTGAAAGCCGAGTTGAGGGATGAAGTGATACTGCGGTTAGAGGGTGTAGTTGAAAGGGTGTCAGTTTAACAAGGGGGAGAAGAGGGAGTGACGATCTAGTCGAATGGGAGCAAGGAGTTTACCTAAGACGATTTCGAATTGCCAAATAGGTGGGAGCACTCGAGAATATATTTAACAAGGCTATTATTTTAATCATCACCTTTATCAAGATTGATTACACACAAAGTGTCAAATGTAACCAAAAAACTTGAAGAAATGTTGAAGAAAAATAAAGTAACCAAGACAAATAATTACAATGTCTAGTTTAGTACATAAAAGAGATATGGTTAGAAATTAAGTGAGCTTGAGCTAAATCATAAAAAACCAGAACCGAATTCGATACTTAAAAACAAATACTTTATAAATGTAATAATCCTATATATTATTTCGTAGGTGACCTGGCGGTCTAGGGGTAAGGTGTCAGACTTCTGTGCTGGCGGCTGGGGTTCAATCCTCGGTCCCGTCATAGATTTATCTGATTACCAAACCCTTCCTTCACCTTTGACAAAACATCTTGTGAATGTGGGGAATGCCAGGCCTCCACCGTGGTTCGGATTCCACGTTAAACTGTAGGTCCTCCATTTCATCTCACAATCACCCTACCATTACACATTAGCGTAAGTTCGTATAACCCGAACGGGTAGTAAGACGCGGTGCTAATAATAATAATAATAATAATAATAATAATAATATATATTATTTCTGTTGTTAACATCTCTTTTTTCAACTAATACAAAGCCTACAGCGATGAATAAGGTATCAGTGGATAGTATTTTTTTACCGACTTCTGACAGTATACTCAGTTTACGTTAACATTGTTTGTTTAAAATTTAAGATAAAAGAAAAATCTAACAATATTTTTGTATCACCTATCCACTTCGCTGAGTATTTAATTCCAACAACCCAACGAAAGACTAATTTTTTTTGGTGTGGGGGAAGGGGGGGGGGAGGTTGAATGTGCAAAAGTTTCGCAAGGGTTTACTGGTTGAAAATATATTTGTAAAAAGGCGATTGTTTTGAAGAAAATTATCTGCTGTAATTAGCAAATAAAATAGTTAATTATTTGGCTAAATAACTAGAAAATAATACAAAGCCAATAGAAAAAAAGATGTTTGATGAAAGATAAATAAGGAATTTGTAACAAAGCAGCGAAATAAGATGTAATATAGGATAATAGTGAATTAATTAGAGATAAGAATTAAAAGAGAAATATGCTACATCCTTAAACACTTTATTATTTATTCTAGATAACGATATATTACTACTATTTCTATTAGCACCGTGTCATACTACCCGTTAGGGTTATACGAACTTACGCTAATGTGTAATGGTATGGGTGATTGTGAGATGAAATGGAGGACCTACAGTTTAACGTAGAATCCGAACCACGGCGGAGGCCTGGCATTCCCCACATTCACAAAATGTCTTGTCAGAGGTGAAGGAAGGGTTTGATAATCAGATAAATCTGTGTCGGGACCGAGGATTGAACCCCGGACCCCCAGTACAGAAGTCCAACACCTTACCCCTGGGCCACCAGGTCACCTGATAGCGATATAAATACAAGAAAAGAAAGAGCATGAGTGTGAAAGCTAAATGATGCATCAATATGTAAATAAAAGAGGCAAATGTTTACGAGGCGTCTTTAAGAAAAGATGGAGGAGAAACAATGACATTTTGGTAAAGATAAATGGAGTGTTGTTGGCAAGAGAGGCTATCGGTGATGGGTGCCTTGAGATGGAGGACAATGCTTGTTACTGAAAGCTTTCTCTTCTCTTTTAGGAAGAACAGGGTCTATTATTCGCTCTCTCTTCTCTGGTGGAGAGAACACACAAGAAGGTACTTGATGGCGAGATAATTTACTAGTTTCACTGGCGTCTTACTCTTCAAGCTGCTTCAAGAGCTAGTCTTGCCTTCAAAATAGGAGCTAAGGAAACAGCTGACGGTCTTCAATTCTTGCAAGGAAGAATTATAAAGAGCTTGTATGATGCAGATAGTTATATTGCAGAAAGTATCCTACCTTCAGTCAATAGAGCTGTTGTTCCACTCTTGCAGGGTAGCGTGTTTAGAAGCTCATGTGGTGCAGGCAGTCTTCTACCCTCAGTCAATAATGTCTTCTTAAAACTCCCAGTTGAAACAATGTTGAGGTGTTATTGATCGTTTCTGAGTTGAATGAAGAGGGCATGTAAGTCAAGCGGCCTCCACCTTCAGGATCCTATGACTTGAAGGATCCTTCACGGCTACTTTACTTCAAGTTGGCCTGAACTTATTCGAGAGGAGGAGTCAAGTGTTGGTGGGTAATCTTTGCCTGGAAGAGGAGGGTTTGAATCTTGACAAGGGTAACACAGGATTACACTTAGAAGAGGGATTTGTTAGTTTGACTCAAGTCTCATTTTCTTGTATTTACGAAGTATGTATAAAGTAATGTGATATTTACCAATTATATAGTGCTATAGTTTATATTCTGTATTCTCTATTAGCATTTCTGGACATTTTAGAGATGCTCAAAGCTAAATAAATTTTCTTCAACCTGGATATCTATGAATATTTTATATTTATTTCACATCTGATTCAAATGGTCCATTGACAGTATCAGCTATCACCTAGTTACGTTTTAAATTAAATAACATAGTGAGGAAGTTTAATAGTTACAGTATTTTCTATCCCACTAATCTTTTGCGTCACAATTTTTCCGCAAGTAAATGATTAAAATATATGTTCCTGACACAGATTATATTTTATTTATCAATTTAGTAGTAGTTGTTTTAGTTACTTTATTTATAAATAATCACTAACCCCTTTTAAAATCAATTTTTATGCATAGTTAAAATACATCAACTAGTAGGGTCTAAAGTTACTATTTAGATTGGTGTAGAATTCATTCATTTATTATCTTGACATTAACACTCTTTTAGGCCATTGTTTGTAGCACCACTCATGTTTAAAGATGGATTCACACTGAGAAGGCTGTGTCGTCTTGGATTGCTTCAAAAATGTTCTCTCAAGGTCACGTTCCAGACGGTTCAGTACGGCAGGCGCACAGTCCTGTCACTGTGAAATGAGATCGGGCGCCTTATGGTAGACCATGTGTCGTTTCTCCTAGTTTGGCTTCTTCCGTCAAATGCGAACTTTCACGATGGTTATTATGTACAATCTGACAATGCCTGGAGAACATTCCAACACAACTATTGTGTGCAGTAATTATGGTAGAAGGAAACTTAATAATTTTGGTACAAATATACAATTTGCAGCACAAATAATATTAAAATAATCTCATTAAATAATTTATTTTGAAGGAAATAGCGGAAAAACTCATGTTAAAAGTAACTAAGGTGATCAAAAGTCATATCATGATAGCGACACGACACAATCAGCTTACAGCACGGTCGTTGCACAGTCCTGTGAGTGTGAATGCTAGCGATACGACACAATCAGCGCACAGCACGGTCGTCGCACATGTCCTGTGAGTGTGAATGCTAGCGATATGACACAATCAGCTTACAGCACGGTCGTCGCACAGTCCTGTGAGTGTGAATGCTAGCGATATGAAACAATCAGCTTACAGCACGGTCGTCGCACAGTCCTGTGAGTGTGAATGCTAGTGATATGACACTATCAGCGCACAGCATGGTCGTCGCACAGTCCTGTGAGTGTGAATACTAGCGATACGACACAGCTGGCGCACAGTCGGCACACTTCAGTGTGTGTGTCGAACATACGGGTTGATTGTTATTGCTCTTGTGTTGCCACTATGAACATTTACGAGAAATGGTTGAATATGTACTATTTTAATATAAAAAGTATAAAGCACTCACGAGTCAGTAAGTGGGTTCATCCTTTAAGTCTCCAAAAACAAATTCTTTGAAGTCTGTATTCAGTTCTTTGAACACTTCACTTCATGCTCCTGTCGTATCATTTCGTTTCTTGTACTCATCTAGGCTTCCCAAAGAGCCAGTATATTTGATACTAGGGCTAGGAATAGCTCTACATCTACCTCATAGCCCTCCATTATCCAGAAAATAAAACATATTTTAAAATGTACGAACAAAGGCTGACACTTCTGCGACAATCTCTACCACACTGTCCATGAGGGGCGGCTCTCCGCCGGACGAAGGAAATTCGGCAAGTCTAAACACGCATATTTAGCTTCGTGTTCATTTCACGCTGTTGACGGGGAGGTACCACTCTGGATTGAAATGGGTGTCATGGTGACAACGGTGGCTGTCTACGTATTAAAGCCGTACATGGCATGGTTAGTTGAGCGTGAAGTCATCCATAAACGCCCATGGCTATTACTAATTAAGGTGCCGTGCTGTATATGGCGCACAGTGAAAAGTCGTATCGTCTGAAAGTGGTCTTAGTCTAGTCACAGCCTTTTAAATAGAGTCAGTCTAGTCGCAGCCATTTGAATGTAAAGTCAGTCTAGTTGCAGCCATTTGAATAGTCAGTCTAGTCATAGCCATTTGAATAGAGAGTCAGTCTAGTCGCAGTTATTTGAATAGAGAGTCAGTCTAGCCACAGCCATTTGAATATAGAGTCGGTCTAGTCGCAGTTATTTGAATATATATTCAGTATAGTCACAGCCATTTGTATAGAGAGTCAGTCTAGCCACAGCCATTTGAATAGAGAGTCAGTCTAGTCACAGCCATTTGAATAGAGAGTCAGTCTAGCCACAGCCATTTGAATAGAGAGTCAGTCTAGCCACAGCCATTTGAATATAGAGTCGGTCTAGCCACAGCCATTTGAATATAGAGTCAGTCTAGTCGCAGTTATTTGAATAGAGAGTCAGTCTAGTCACAGCCATTTGAATATAGAGTCAGTCTAGCCACAGCCATTTGAATAGAGAGTCAGTCTAGCCACAGCCATTTGAATATAGAGTCGGTCTAGTCGCAGTTATTTGAATAGAGAGTCAGTCTAGCCACAGCCATTTGAATATAGAGTCGGTTCTAGTCGCAGTTATTTGAATATATATTCAGTATAGTCACAGCCATTTGTATAGAGAGTCAGTCTAGCCACAGCCATTTGAATAGAGTCAGTCTAGCCACAGCCATTTGAATAGAGAGTCAGTCTAGCCACAGCCATTTGAATAGAGAGTCAGTCTAGCCACAGCTATTTGAATATAGAGTCAGTCTAGTCGCAGTTATTTGAATAGAGAGTCAGTCTAGTCACAGCCATTTGAATATAGAGTCGGTCTAGTCGCAGTTATTTGAATATATATTCAGTATAGTCACAGCCATTTGTATAGAGAGTCAGTCTAGCCACAGCCATTTGAATAGAGAGTCAGTCTAGTCACAGCCATTTGAATAGAGAGTCAGTCTAGTCACAGTTATTTGAATAGAGAGTCAGTCTAGCCACAGCCATTTGAATATAGAGTCAGTCTAGTCGCAGTTATTTTAATATAGAGTCGTTCTAGCCACAGCCATTTGAATGGAGAGTCAGTATAGTCACAGCCATTTGAATAGAGAGTCAGTCTAGCCGCAACCACTTGAATATAAATTCAGTCTAGTCACAGCTATTTTAATATAGGGTCAGTCTAGCCGCAGCCATTTGAATAGAGAGTCAATCTAGCCGCAGCCATTTGAATAGAGTCAGTTTAGCCACAGCCATTTGAATAGAGAGTCAGTCTAGTCATAGCCATTAATTTAATAGAGAGTCAGTCTAGTCACAGCCGTTTGAATAGAGAGTCAGTGTAGCCACAGCCATTTGAATAGAGAGTCAGTTTAGCCACAGCCATTTGAATAGAGAGTCAGTCTAGCCACAGCCATTTGAACATAGAGTCAGTCTAGTCACAGCCGTTTGAAGAGAGTCAGTCCAAGCGCGGCCATTTGAAGAGTCAGTTTAGGCGCAGCCATTTTAAGAGTAATTCTAGATGCAGCCGTTTGAAGAGAGAGTCAGTTTTTCTAACAATCAGTTTGACTCTTCTTACCCCAGGCATTTGAGGGGAGAGTAAATTTCTCCCAACAGTCAGCCAAACTTAGCTAACCCGAGCCGTTCTGGGAGAAAGTCAGTCCCCTTAACAGCTGGCTCAACTCTTTTTGTCCGAGGTTTATTATATCCTATTTTCCATGGATCTCGCGTATCCACGTCTTGTTGATTAAGACCCAACAAACCGCTCCTACCTCCATTATTATTAACAATTATTTCTGTTCCGTTCCATAACCCCTCCCCCTTTCCTGAGGACCAGTTAGGACCCCTGAATTATTCCCCGAGGGGATGGAGGACCCAGTTTTAAAAGGCTCGGGGAATGAGAGAGAATTTGCATTCATGGCGTTGTATCGTGGTAATGTAAAACAAATGAATTCGTGGTTGAAGTAACGCAGGCAGGTCTGGGCCGTCTACTTTACGGAGTGATAAGGAGACGAGGGTAGGACAGGAGGCCGATTAGTGAGGACTGGAGGATATGGCAGGAGGGCTCGACCAGAGAGAAAGGTTTCAGAGGGATTAACTTTGGTTTTAGCTCCCACAAGTGAGGTTATTGGTGCCTGGGAAAACACATTTAGAGATTTTTTTAAGCACTGCGTCTTACTACTCGTTCGGGTTATACGCCTATTTTTTAATTAATATAATGGGGTAAGGGTGAGGAAGTTTGAATTTAGAGGAAGAATAACATAATTTTAGTGGAGGGAGAGTGAAAACCGTTTATAAAAACCACCCTCAGTACACCTAACCGGGACCAAACCAAATCTCCCCATCATCGACAGTCTAATCTATTGCAAGAATGACTCCTTAGACCATTCGGTCACCGAAACGGAGTTTGGGGAACTTAGTTTTCAAGTCTCATCGAAGTATATTGGATGCAAGAGATTCTTAAGTCACGACAAATTGTTGTCCCAAGAGATTGACCGTTACTATTGCATAGAACGCGTAATATAAAATTTGTTTTTGTATTTTGATTATTAGTAATCGTGCGACCTATCCACATTTTTACAATAATGGGGTTAGTATGATAAAGGTATAATTGAGAGGAAATGTACCTACATTTATGTACGGGAGAGTAGAAACCCATTTAGTTTAGAATAAACTCATCATTATCACCCGAGATTGTAGCCTTCCCCATCACTGGAAAACCAGACTAGATGAGACTAACGTCTTTGTTCATGTGCCTCATCTGTGTGGGCTTTTTAATAATCGTTATTATCTTTAAAAAAAGTTAAATCGGGTTTTTTAAGATATAAAGAATTACATTTCGAAATGGCTTCAGTGTAGAATGTATTCAGAAGCAAGTAGACTCACAATTTAATTGTTTGTTCTTGTCAAATTTGACGCCAGAAAGAATCTCTTCAACAATATTACTGTCGAATTCTCGTTTATATCGATATTTCTGCAATACATGTTTTTTATTCGTTTTCGCCCTTGGCTAACATTCTCCTAATAACAAAGTGATGACAAAAATAGAGTAGTTTTGATAATTATTCTACAAGGGCTGATACTCATAGGTTTGGCCGTTTTGTGTGTGTATTTTATGATTGATGAATATTGACCAAGTTGGGTAAACAGATAAGCCCTGATTTGTGTGTTTTATATTTTTTGAGGATTCCTTTAAAAAGCTAGAGGCTTCTAACTTTTATAAAGGTTTGGGTAAACGTAACTTTTTTAGTTATTAGCCAAATCCTTCTAAAAAAATTATTTGGAGGGAGATTTTTATTTGAGTTATAAAGATTGAAATTTGTTTGATATACATTTGCAAATATCGTGAGCTAATTAACATTCCTTAGCATTTATACAATTTAAAGGTCATATTATAGATTATTTTTAGCTTTATTGTGATAATGATTATGACGATAGTAGTAATAATGATACTAATAAAACCAATACTAAGCAGTTAGAATATACAGCTATATGTTTTAAATCAACTTTATTTTATCATAGTCTTAATAATATATCCAATTTAGGATAAACTTTTATTAAAAAATATCTCCATTCATAAGGCTTGTGCTCATTTTAAAACCTCATAAATTTATTCTTGCGAACATAACATAGATTTTTAACTCCCTGTTTACGTGACGTATAACTTATATTTACTTGATTTTATTTGATGATGATAAGTTTTTTTAAGGTTGTTGATTAGTATGTTCTTAATACTACGCGTCTTACTGCCCAGATGAGCTCTATCAAATTAATTTTGTCCAAGGACACAGGATTAGGAAGGTTAGTTGCAAGCCACATTGTAATCCCAATTTGAGAAACCAGCTCCAGTTCACTCGTATACAATTCGAATGAAACATGACCTAGTCCGCAAGTCCAGTTTGGTAACACTGAGCTAACTGTGCCAGCTCTGCACAGGTAATTAAGGACAACCAATATAACATGATATCTGGTCGTGGTTGAAAGCACTACGACTGAGGTCATGCTGTATGTCTCCGGTGAGTTATAATTGATAAATGCAGTTGTTATCAGTTCACTACAGTCAGGAGGTCCCCGAGACTTTTAACCCTGATGCGTCAGTTGCCCAAATCAATGGTAACATATTTTACTAAGGCTCGATAAAATTTATATTTAACTTGAGGTACAAATGAATCTAAAACAGTGTTCACACGGTCTAAATCGTCAGGATCACAATATACTAAATCACTGACAATGTAGAGGTCGATATTCTAATCTCGGTTGGGTATACTGAAGGGGTTATCTCTAAACATTATCTATCATCATGATTTTACCACCCCTTCATTACGATAATGCGGGTAGCTTTCATACAAACGGCATTTCTTGTCCCCACCTCTTGGATTAAGCTGTTAAAAGCTTGCGTGTTAAAGGTAAGAGTAAAAAAAGAAAAAGGTTGAACTTACCTTAATAACTTAAGTGGGGTGGAAACCCATGTTTAAGCTTCCTAGCGTACAATTATATCCCCGTTAACTATTTACACGCCTTCATCTTCTTCCACTACATTAATGGACTCTCACACATCAGATAGGTCAGTCAAAGAGTAAATTATTCACACCGTGGCTTGGAACGAAGACAATATGTTTTATAGATAGTAATACAGTGAATAAATAATTTAAAATACTCAATCCTAATATTGTCAACTCGTGTTACTTGCTAGGAGCCATAAACTATGTAATGCTGTTGAAAGGGGGAAAGGTGAGTTCTACCATCTAAATGATGTTACACGGGAGGAGGTTGGTACATCACACTGCTCCGTAACACTGATTTAATATTTCCTGATATTGGTAAAATAATATTATAGTTCATGTTTTCACCGTTAGTAATAATACTGATAAATAACTTTTGATTCTGAGCTGTATTAAATCAGGTTCCTTCTTTTAGTTTCATAAAAATTTCTCTATTAAATAATGACATTTACTCTGGATATGAAAGTTATATAATACAGGTGGGGATAGGGGTGGAGAGTGAGTCAGGATAAATGTCTACATGGTGTTACATGAAGGGGAGGAGGGGTCGAGAGAAGGTAAGCATAAACGTTACGTGGTTTATGGATGACCCCTTGTGCTGTTGATTCCCAGCCTTGTTCTTTTTAAACATTCAATAATTAATATGAACAAAATTAAGAGCAACCTCAAATTGAAGTCATCCCTTCTAGCTCCCATCATTATTGCATGAGCAAACATTTGTTTGTTTGTACTTGTGGTCTCCAGTCCCTGTCGCGACCCGGGCCGGGGATGTTTAATAAATTCATAGCTTTATGAAAACTGTGGTCGATGTTTTCCCAGTCCACACGACAAACTGTTCAGTTCCTGTCCACTCCAACACGGCCACCATGTTTGAATGCTCTGCATGCACGTGATAACACCGTCAGCTGTCAGCAATCATAATTCATCCCTAGCATCCCCACCCCTCCCCCCGCTCGCCCTGAGCCGAAGCGAAAACAAATACCTCGTGTATAAATTTGTCACTTCGTTGACACCAATCAATTATATATAAAAAAAACCGTCCCTCGCGATCTCTCTTGTCACGCCACTGGTCGCTGTGTTCCAAGACCCCGTGGTTCTTGCACACGTGTTGGATAATGTGGGTGGGGAGGGTGCCAGACTTAGAATCATGTTCTAAATACATTTATGATTTTGTAACGTGATCACCAGGGTCCAGAATTAAATTTACAAGATATGACTTATAAAATAATTTGAAAATTCTAAAAAATTCACTTCGAATTTATCAAAAATGGCTATACAGATTTAAACATAAACTCGTGATAAATGCACACGATTAAATTAAGCATGCACAATCAAAACAGAAAAATATAACATATGCAAAGAAAGCTCTTAAACAACTAAATTCTTGTAGTCTGCTAAATTCAATCAGCATTTACAAATATTTGTTTCAGAAGTAATAGTTATCTCTTCCCAACGCGACTATTTCCAGCTTAATTGTAGTATATCAGCTGGAATGTGTATTTTACAACTATACAAGTAAAGAAAATACAAAGTTTAAAGTTTACATTATCTTTTCAATCCGACAACTGTATAGTGAAATAAATGGTTCGATGCACCGCACAAACGTTCTTTCTCTTGAATCTTAAGATAATAGCATTTACTAAAAGCTAGTAAAATTTATTAAAATTAATTATATACACTGTTGTAGAAACACTAAACCAAAGTGCATAAATTTAGTAATAAACATTGTTACAGAAACATTGAGAAAATAGTAGCCTCTCTGTCCACAAAAGAGCATAATATTCTACTTTAATTTCAAAGATTTGAATAATGTATATATACTCATATATATATATATATATATATATATTCTAGCAGTCCCGCACGGCGTTGCCCGTGAACCACTGTAGTATAATAATTATATAAGCTTGACAACCCCCCCCC
>CABFVX010003668.1:0-19977 GCA_902151425.1 Timema shepardi | reverse complement strand
TTATAGAAAAATGTTAAGGGTGGACAACCCTTATCACTAAGGGATATGAAAAATAGATGTTGGCCGATTCTCAGACCTACTCAATATGCTCACAAATTTTCATGAGAATCGGTCAAGCCATTTCGGAGGAGTACGGGAACGAACATTGTGACACGAGAATTTTATATATAAGATATATATATATATATATATATATATATTCTGAGCTATATATATATAGCTCAGAAACTATTGATTTTATAAAAATATATTTCAAGCAAAATACTTTTATATTAATTAATATTACTACATTCTAACAATGATAAACTATATCAAATCTCAAATAGCTACGCAAATATGATCAAAATTGGAAATTTCTGCATTTTCATGGAAAAATGGAAATCACCGATTTGTATGTGATGTTAAATAGTGTCTATATAAAAAAAAATTAATCAAAATCGTTAAATGGATTTTGAGAAAATCGATTTTTTTAGTTTTATTCTCCTTCAATATACCGCCCTAAATTCTATGGTTGGATATCTAATTCCAAAAAGGAGAAAGGCCCCTCAAGTGGACCTTATAAAAACCTTAGATATCATGTTTTAGCCCGATCAATAGAACAGTTTCGACTCTAGAACGATATACAGGCAGACAAACAGACGGCACTGCAAAAACAACTTTTTCGACAGGCCATGAAATGTCAACATTTATCAAAATCTCGAGTACAATTTTTTTTTCCACCACATTACTTCTTTCTCCGGGTCGAGAGAAACTAATATGTGTGTTTGAGTATTTGTGCATTTATAAAATCGATAGTAATTAAAAATATGCTTAAAACTTATTCAAATATACCTACAAAGATTAAAAAATACCTAAATATCACCAAAAATAGAATGACTAAAATTAATCGAAAAATTACCCGTATAAAAACCATGTACATAACGGTCATGAACAGAATTTATGTACACATGAACGTTGTCTGGGATGTACAAAAAAATAAAATCATGTCATCAAAATCTGAAACCGGGTAATAACTTATTTTTATAGCCACTGACTATAAAGTGTAATAACTATAGAGGTATTTCACTACTAACAACATGCTATAATATTTTATCTAATCTCATTTTAATGAGATTGACGCCATATGCTGAAAAAATAATTGGGGGTCATCAGTGTGGATTTAAACGACATAAATCAACGGATCAGATTTTTACTATTTAGCAATTATTAAAAAAAAGTGAGAGTAAATCATAATGGAACGTCAACTATACATATATTTAAAAAAAGGCCTATGATTCAATTAAAATAAACAAAGTATATGAAATTTTAGTTATGTTTGGGGTATCCCAAAACTTGTCAAGTTAATTGATGTACGTTTGACTGATACACGTGGCAGCGTACGGATTTTGATGCCACTTATCAGACATATACTTTTGAAATAAATAATGGCTTACTAAAGGAGATGCACTTTCTCAATTTCTTTTAAATCTAGCCTTAGAGTATGATATTAGTGAACTGCCAGAGAGTAGGGATGGATTCACATTAAACGGTACAATACAGCTATTAAGAGACGCAAATGATTTAGTTTTATTGGGCAATAACAAGGAAGCTGTTGCAATAAATGCAGAAATGTTATTAACGACTTGTAAGAAAATAGGTTTAACAGTGAAAGCTGAAACGACTAAGTATATGATCACACAGAACTCAGATTGGGGGCGATAATTTAGAGATTACACTGTGAAAAACTTATGATAGATATTCTGAAAAATTTAAAAATGACACCTGGACATGGGAATCGGACCCGATACCTTTGGTGTACTAAGCCAAAAGTCCCGGGTTCAATTCCCGTCTCCAGGTGTCATTTTTAAAATTTCAGAATATGATATCTAGCTGAAAGCACAAATAATAGCTTCGGATATTTGATTCTTAATATTATGAGTTAATGAATTAATGAGTTTGAATTTGAATATTTAGTAACAGTTTTAACCATCATTAAAAATATTATAGTGGAAATTAGGAAAAAATGCAGCCGGTAGATGCATCCTACTACTCGTTCAGTAAGATGTTGACACCTCTACTGCTTTAAAGTTATGTAAAACTCAGAATAATCATAGCAATAATTTTACCAGCTGTTTTCCACGATTGTGAAACATGGTCTCTTACCTTACATGACGAAAATAAATTGAAAGTGTTCGAAAACAAGGTGCTTAGGAGTATAAATGAACCAATGAGGGAAGAGGCTACTGAAGAGTGGAGGAGGTGACATAGTGATGAGCTACATAACCTATACTCATCACAAGACATTGTTGGGATAGTAAAATCTCGTAGATTACGGTGGGCATCGCATGCAGCATAAATGGATGAATCTAGAACTGTGCTCAAGGTATTGACTGGCAAACCCGATGGTAAGATACCATTGGGAAAACCTAGACGCAGATACGAAGATAACACTAGAATGGACCTGAAAGAGATAGGGTGTAATGAGGGGAACTGAATGGAGCTATCTAAAAATAGGGATAGGAGGTGTACTTTTTAAATTTACTAGTGGCCTAGAGTAAGTAAGTAAGTATTGACTATAAAATGATGGCATTTGATTTGCTTATTATTTATTTATATTACAGTACTTTTTGTTAACTGTGGTCTTAAGCAACTATATATTATTTTCTTTAACTAAAAGTATATTTGTCATGTGAGATACTATGAGGGTGGTGTTTTAAATTCTGTTTCATTAAGAACAATAGTATAGTTACTTTAAAATTCATCAGAACCGTCATATATTATTAGATCTGTTGGTGAAGGTTTTTAACCAGAACAGTCAGTAAGACAAAAATCAAATAATAATAAACACCGACAAAATAGCCTACAACGAAGCATTGTAGTTTAAACCGATATGTGCAATGCCCCGTTATTAGACGATAATACATTGTGCAGCACACAACTGTATTAAATGTAGTATTAAATCTATCTCACGGCGTCAGCAGTTTCAATGTTAAGTTACAATGTCATTTGTTTATTATTTTAGTTTGACAGTGATACTATTTCTAATGCATATTATAATCATGTTTTGGTATATTTATTCAATGTATGAAAGAAAACACAGAAAAGAGAATATTAGGAATAAAAAGTTTCAAATAGAAATTAAAATAAATAAATAGGCAACTGCAGTATTTCTTATTTTTCGAGTGAGAAAAATGTAAAGGTCGGTTTTCTTTTCAGTGTAACTGGTCAAATGTGTCTGTCCTCTTAGGTCCTTTACCCCTTCCCTGTGCCTTTTTTTGCAATATCACTTTATATATATTTAAGTATCGTAAATCAAATTATGTAGTTGTTAATGTTGCATTTTTTTAAATGTATCTAGTTTTAAGTAGATTTTAAGTGCTGCACTACCAGTTAATATAACAATGGCAGATAGCACTAGGCAACAAGTCCGTACCACTGGAGATTGCTAAGGGATTAGAGCTACTATTGGAATACTGGTTGACTGGGGACTTCCAAGAGGAGTGTTACCAGAAAATATAACAGGGGTATAGAATATTAAATATCTAGTTTGTAGCACTAGGGATAAATAGGGGGTCACTGTTATAATACTAGTCATTTGGGGACTTAAAGTGGTACAAGGGTAGAGAATACTAAGTATCTAGTCTGTAGCCCTAGGGGTATACAGGGAATTATTGTTGTAATACTAGTTATTTGTAAACTTCAAGTGGGGTGCTGCCAGGCAGAATAAAAACGGCTCATCTTGATTTTTAACTATGTGAGTCAATACGCGGCTAAGCTACATTAGTTGAGCCCAAGATTTTGGAGGTGTGTGGTGGCCCAGCTAAGGAATCATCAGGCCAAAGTATCATAAATTAGTAATAAAGTCCCAATACGAGGATACCACATGAATATTTCCGTGCTCTCAAAATGTTTTATTTAATCGAAATGTAGTTACAGACCTCAGGTGTTGGCCAGTCGTTGCCTTTATTTATTTAAAAAAACAAATACTTTGAGCTAGTGTTCAACTAGTGGATTCCTCTCCAGAATACACAATACTTTTTGTAGAGCTTTGTTAGCATTTCATGTTTAGTTAACCTCGCTTTTGTAGCCAATATTTACAAGATATAATTATATAGTTAACGTTGCTTTATTAGAAAAGCTTTTTAATCTCTGAATATATAGTTAAGATCGCTTTACCAGTCAGGCTTTAGGGCCCTAAATGTTTAGTTAACATATCGTTAATAGCCGAGCTTTACAAGTTTAGCTAACATTGATTTACTAGCCAAGCTTTGTAAGTTATAACTGTATAGTTATTATAGTTTTACTAATTGAGCCTTACAGTCCCTCAACATCTAGTTAATATAGTTTTATTATCCAAGCTTTATAAGCTTTGAATATAGAGTTAACATTTATTTACTGACCAAGATTTATAAACCTTCAATATCTAGTTAATATAGCTTTTCTATCCGAACTTTTCAAGGTCTGGAGCTATAGTTCAGTCATCTTCACAATTTTTGCTTTACAAACCTTTCTTTACCAACCCAAATTTACAAAACTTGCTCTCCCAGCCCAATTAAAGACCAAACTAAGTAAACTGCCAACTTACTGTGGATATTAGAATAGACAATTCAAATCCAAAACCCTTCTTGGTCTGGGAGCCTTGTTTATATTGTAAACAGCAGATCACACAAACTTTGATCAGCTTAACTCAACTGGATTATATTTACCCTCCATCATACAGTTTTAAATCTTCCTTTTTTTGTTTTAAAAAAGGGAGTTGCTGGGAGATTTTATAAACGGATAAAGAAAGCAATGTAATGTTAAACCCCTTGATACCGGCCCTGATGGGAAAATACCGGGGAGGGGTAGATTGTGTTGACGCGACAGATTTAAGTCGCGTAAGAAGATAACAGTGCAAGAGTATGATGCGGGACACGGGAGGATTATATATTCGGGAACATGGGAACATGAGTGGTGAAGAGGGGGAGGGGGTGCTCGTGTAAGCTTGCTGTGTCATCACTACGGGGGCTGCCCAGGGTATTTGTCACAAGGGGGTGCGTAGGCAGGGGTAGGGCTGTCTGGCCATCTCTGCAGTATCTTGCGTGCTAGCAAGACTGTAGTCTTCACCTTCAGTCTCCCCAACACTACATACATTGTGCCAGAAATGACCATCAGTGAGTCCTATCTAGGGGAGCAGTATTAGGAGGGTGAATCGTCTGAACTATCAGTGAGTATTACATAGGGGAACAGTGTGATGAGGGCCATTAGCCAGAACTATCAGTGAGTATTACATAGGGGAACAGTGTGAGGAGGGCGATTAGCCAGAACTATCAGTGAGTATTACATAGGGGAACAGTGTGATGAGGGCGATTAGCCAGAACTATCAGTGAGTATTACATAGGGGAACATTATTAGGAGGGTGAATCGTCTGAACTATCAGTGAGTATTACATAGGAGAGCAGTGTAGCGCAGAGGATGCAATTTATTCTAAAATAAAACCTAACTTTTTGTTAGGAATGTCATTTTTTTTCATATCTTTCATCATTTCTTTAATGGCGGGTATACATTTAGTAGTTGCGATTAGCTGCTCCAGTGTCCGAATGGTCTGAGACGTCACTCTCACAATAGACTAGGGTCACTGGTCTGTCAATGCCAGGGAGATTTGGGTTCAAATCTCCATCAGGTGATCTGAAGGTGATTTTTCATAAATGTTTTTCTACTCCCCCTCCATGCAAGTGAGGGTAAACTTCTTCTAATTTTAACCTATCTCATCCCTAGAACATTAGTGCAATTAGTACACATGTGTTATACCTGGACGTGGGTTAAGACATGGTGTTAAAAACAACAAGTCTGTGAGATAATCTGTTTGGAAGGTGGACTGAATGGGGTGAGCGCGAGAGGGGGACAGTGTGAGTCACACGGCTATACTGCATGACTCTGACCCAGTACACCCTAAACATGTTCCCTGAGGAGGTCCAGTTCTATCCAGCTAAGCTTTGGGACCTTTTGTCTCACGGGTACCTCAAACAATGTACTGGTAGTGGCTGACATGAACTCTGTAAGCAGGGCTTGGTACTAACAGACCCCATTGACTACATCCTCTCTGTGGATCATTGATGGCACAGTGTGAGAACTTACCTGCCTCGTACTGTTCCAGTAGTTCCAGTTAAATACATTGTTTGGTTGAGACCTTGACGTCTACTGCTCAGTGGATCATACAAGAGGAAATGAGTGAATATTAAGATAAAACGCCATCATTCACATGGGGAGAGTATGGATGACCAAAAAGGAATTAAAATTTACTTGTTCAGATTCAGGCTTGTACACCTACGACCACCACCTCAGTAGGTTCATAGGAAGAGGCATCAGTCTCGACTTGTCTGCTTTACTGGTGACCGGGGAAGCAAGGGCTCGAATCTCGGCCGAGGGAACTAAGGTGATTTTATTTCCTAAATAATTTCCCATTTCTAGCTAATATAATATGGATACCTTTCCTCTGAACCTACCTTACCCATCCAAGAATGTAAATGCGAGGATAGCCCGAACGGGTAATAAGATGCGTCAAATGGAAAATGAAGGTCTAACTACCACCCCAACCCTACCACGATATTCACTTCTGACCCTAGATTTTGTGTAGGAAAGGTTATGTTCATTTTAAACATTCGACTCTAAACTTTTATCAAATATAATTTCAGTTTGTTTCATTAAAAAAAAAATTAAAAGAAGAACGGAACGGTAGCAAACAATTTATTTGATATGTTTGTCAGAGCACATTTATCTTTGTTCTGTGAAGCTGAGCTCGCGGCAGACAAAGACAGAGAATCAGATGGTAAAACAAACAATATTTTCCAGCTCTAACTTCTCGTCCTGGAAATCAGCTAGAGAGGGTTAGAAGGTCGAATGTTAAGTCGGGCCTGTTTTCAGTGATAAGCTGGGAATATTATTTTGTTTATAAATTCCCTAAAACTCAAACATTTTTATTTGGGGTATTTAACTTAACTTACACTTTATGAACCGACGTGTTCTATCTTCATACGAGCTACAAACTGAAATGATTCTATAACAAACACAAAACCTTATTTCCCAGCAATCGATTCCTCATTATGGAATTGGAAGCCCCAATTTCAACAATAATTTATTTTACATTCATGGCGGTAGTCGAACCCAGAACCAAAGTTTGGTAGGCAGACGCACTGATAAACTGAACCAAGGTACTGGACAGGAGGAGTCACTTATCATACTAAAGATAGTTTCGATGAAGCCATCGAGAGCTCTTGAAATGGATAGGGTTAATATAAATTGATGTATGTCTTGTGTTCGACTCCGGGCCGGTTAGTTTGAGTGCTCAGCTTTG
Organism: Timema shepardi; assembly: GCA_902151425.1. Taxonomy (NCBI): domain Eukaryota; kingdom Metazoa; phylum Arthropoda; class Insecta; order Phasmatodea; family Timematidae; genus Timema; species Timema shepardi. The sequence continues at coordinate 12,665 of CABFVX010003668.1, read as the reverse complement.
GCTGTGAGTATAGGGAACGCGAGTAAAATTAAGTTTTTTAACGGTTTGTATAGCAAAACATATTCTTAGCCAAAATAAATTGAAATGTTCTCCAGTAGAAACGTAGAGTTTAATTTTCTTCACATGATGATATCAACATTAGCTAAATATCCATCTAGTGGGACCTACAATTTAATGACAACTTTTTCTCTTCATTAAAAAAGTTTCTCACAAAACGCTAATATGCTCAATTGCTCAAGGTAGATATTATAAAATTGTTTATATCACCACTTGAAGAAAATTAAACTCTATGGGAGGTATGTAAGAACGTATAGTGAATGCTTAGTGGACCGATAGTGAGGTCCGGAGCACACTACCGCTCCACCTTTTAACCTATGATGACGGAAGTAGACCCACGCTAGTGTACACAAAGCATTCACTTAGTCAAGTTCTTGAATACGACCCTATGTTTCTACTTGAGCAATATTTTTTTATTATGGCTGAAAAAAATAATTTTATATAAAAACTGAATAAAAAACCTGATCTTTACTCGTCCCTTACACTCTCACCTTGAGGTTCAAACGACGCCGATTTCAATCCAAAGAAGGGTTGAAATAATTTATTCTTTGTTTTGGGGTTTATTCAGTGGATACATTGTTAGCAACCTGGCGTGGGTGGTTTAAATGTGGGTGTTTTTGTGTGTAGCACATATTAATACCTGTCCAGATCATTATGTGGCATTTATAATAACATGATCTAACTTTTCGTGAGGAGTGATGAAGCGTTTATTAAAACATAACCTCTATATATCCATTCAGAATTCAAACCCGGACCTCACGGGCACCAGCAATCCAGACTATTCTATATTGACATCTTTGTCTACGTGATCACAGGTGTGGGATGTTTTATTCTAAAATATGGATGTTCTAGGTTAAGCTATTGACAAATTTGTATAGCCTTGATTTTAAAAGAGATCTCTGTATCAAAATAAAATAAAATAAATATCAATTCAGGTATTTATATTTGCAAACTCAAAAGTAAAACATTTTCAAAGTAAAAGAAATTTGAAGTTTTAGAGTGAAAACAAAACCTGTAATAAATCCAACTCACACAATATCAAGAAGGGTATATGCTCAACTCTTACTTAACGATACATTGTTGAGAGTCATTCGTTTATCTTTCTTTACATTCATCACGAACCTGTAACTTTGGCCAATGACTGCATCCAAAGATGGCCGAGGCAGCAAAAATAAAATGCCTCTCAAGCTTACAATCTTCAAAAGGACTTGCTAATGAAATGGCGAAAGAGATTACTTAATATTTTTGGAGTGAAAACTTGAAAGCCGCCGACGAAACGAAGCTACCACACAATGTAGGACCCTGACAGATAACAGACGCTTTCAAAGGGAATATTAAAATTGTAATTAATAAACTGACACAGGAGGGCGGTATGGATGGGGATAGGGGTGAAATAGGTGTAACACATGGATAGTCGCCAACCAACCATGGAATATTTGCTTTGGCAGCTTCACTTCTTAACACTTACTATTTTTCTTACACTTACCATCAGACCTATAATGTCGGAGTACTGAAGATACATAATTTGACGTTTTCCCGTCCCTATCAAAAACTAATTTGTGGCCATAATTTAATATACCTCTGTAGGAAATGGACTACACTGAATTATCTCCGAGGGAAATGCATGGTTACTATCGGGAAACAGCGTTGCCATTCTCTTGTTTTAATGTGGTCTAGCTTCCCTTAGAAATAATAAACGTTTCACAACGCTGCTCTGGTTAGTTAATGTTACCAGTAACTCATTCTTACCCCAGCACACAACCTTCTGACACAATTGAAAGTTAGAATATTTGGCGACAGTTAACAGAGATAGAGCTAAGATAAATCGTTCATCCTTAAGGCCTTCATTTTCCTCAGCGTTAACCAGTGTAATTGATAGTTCTGGGTCTTTGTTGTTTCTTCATGGCTACATCAGCAGGCTGGGACTACCATAACCATTGTCACGGTATTAATGCTGTCTGTAGTCCAGTTTATTTAGGGTTGTGAACCACTGGAGCTGATCTAAAAGATTTAATTAAATAGGTAACACTTCCAAGAATTGGATTGTTTAAATAGCTTTTGATAAATACTATAATTTTTTAGCTCACCGAATCTATTAATACGCATACATGATAATAACTATAATGGGGTAGAGATGAGGAAGAAAACATTTTAGATTTAATATACCTGCATTTGCATAGAAGTATAGTAGAAAACCAGGTCAGTAAAATATGAGAGTGACACCTTAGACCAGGGGTCGGTAAAAGGTCGATCGTGATCAACAGGTCAGTCACCCGTGTAAACAAAACTACATCACCACAAACAGGCAAGCGTACCTTGCATTATTCCACTATGGTACAGCTTATAAGATAGTACCATAGTGTAATCCGTCAAGGTAAGTTTGCTGCCGTTCAGGGTAAACAGAGTCTACATTTTATTTATTTTATGTATTTTCTATAAAGGCAGGGACGTAAGTATTGAAGGAAATATTGAATTTAAGGAATAAATACAATATGTATATAAACAAGGATCAAATGTTGAGTGGAGAAATGAAAGGTGATCGTGGGACCTTTGATAACTGTAAAAATCGATCGGAGTCCAAAAAAGGTTGCCGACCACTGCCTTAGACCGTTCGGCCACTGAAGCGGGTTATAAACGGTACCACACTCCATTCTAGTATCTCAGCTAAGTTGATAACTACGCTAGTGGTCCTCTAGGCCACTAGTATAGCAGTACCAGACACGACTATGACACTAGTCCCCATCAGAGTAGTACGACTATGGCTGAGTTCCTGTTAATGCTTTGTTCAGTCGCGATTAGTGGGTAGAACCCAGAGAGTGGTTATAATTAGAGCGACTGTAACTGAGGCGGACCAGAGGCTGAGGGAGTGGCGAATGAGTCCACTCATATAGCCCTTCTCAGGGGACACCCTGTTGCCAGTGCAATAAGGTCATTAACAACCCATCGGCCCAAACTCCCTCCTACTTGTAAGTGCTCATTTAGTGGTCTAGAGACTGTCTGGCTCCTGAGCTGAGGGAACAGGAATAGTCTCCTGAAAGATACGAGATAATATCATTCTAAATTAAAATGTAACCTTTTCCGAGACACGTGGGATAGGAACGTCAAGCAGCTCTAGTCTGGTTTACTGTTGGCATGTAGGCTGGGGCTCACATCCTGGTTGGGAGTATTTAAGATCCCCACTTCCCCCCCATTCTATCTCCACGTAAATACGAGAATTTTCTTCTAAGTTTTATCTTCCTCATCTCTTTCCTATTAGTGCAAATAGAAGTGCGAGTATCATGAACTGGTGGTAAGACACCATGTAATTTTTTCTATCTTTTGTGAAAAATAAATTAAAGTTTACGTCTTGGAATTAAAATAGAGTCATTACATTAATACATATATGTATTTTTCTAACTATAACAGTTTATTCTGAAAATTGTAAAATGACACCTGGACACGGGAATCGAATCCAGGACCTTTGGCTAAATACATCCATGCTCTAACTACTGATATATCCAGGAATCGTCAGTTCGATTCCCGTTTCCAGGTGTCATTTTCCAATTTCCGGAATATAATATCCAGATGGAGTAATCCTCCCTAAAAAACATAAATACTATCTTTGGCTATTTGATTCTATAACCATTTAGTTACTTATTGTAAATCAATCTGATATTTCTTACAGATTTACCCTTTCACATTGATAAATTAATAGCCGGGGACTGGATGTTGTGCCTGTCCTAGTTTTAAGCTAGATTATAAGGCATATGAAGTTAAGACAGGCCTAGCCAGGCAGAAGTGGAAAATATATGGCTTGAATAAAAAAAAACTGGCCCAGGCCACAGGCTGGAAACAGTAATGGATGTAAAATCTGGCATTTCTACATGATAATATTGCTGTTTACCTTACATTTAGTCAAGTGTTAAGATATTTTCCGTACGCATGCTTAGATTGACGTCACCTATCAACAGTAACATGAACTTGCGTATACATACATTATAGAAAATATAGCAACATACACAATGACATTCACGTTTCAATAAACCAGAAACCGGAAATAGCACGATTGACATTGTTAGTTAATTTTATTTACCATGCTACGCGTCTTACTATCTATCCGAGCTATATGCATATTTACAATAATATGGTAGGCATAAGGGAGGTGAAGGGAGGAGAATGTACCTGTATTTACATGGAGAATGAAGGAAAACCATTTAGGGAAAATCACCATCAGAACACCAAGTTGGGATTTTAACCTCGACCTCCATGTCCCCAGCAAAATATAGTATACAATTAATTCATGTGTATCATAAACTGGTACTTGACGGATATCCACAGCATCAGTCCTGATAGCTGAATCCAATTTAATTAAGTGAAAGATGACAGCCCGGACACGGGAATCGAATCCCGGGCGTTTGGCTTTGCGCACCAATGCCATCTACTACACTTAAAGGCCGATTTACATAGAACGCTAGGCTAAGCTATACTCCATTCACGGTAGAAATTACTCTCTTAAAGGTTTTTTTTCCCTACCAATATCCTACTATATAATAGATTTCTGGTAGGGAAAAAGGCCTTTCAGAAAACAATTCCTACGCTGAACAGACTTTAAGCTAAGATTTGCTTTGCTAACTAAAAATAGCGGACCATATTTCTAAATGTGCTGGTTCACTCAGAAAGCTAAGCTAATCTAAGTTATGCCTTGCTATGTGTTTTCCGATTGCTGGCCGGACAATTTTTTCATCTCCCATCTTGAGCCATCTTACGTTGAGCATGCGCACAACGCAGCTTGGGCTCCGTGTTGAACAGACGCAGTGCTGGTTTGGGGAAAATAACTAAAGAAGTGTTGAAGTTTTGTTTTCAGTTGGTTTCAAGTGTATTTAAGTAATATTCTATTTTGGTTTAATATTTAATACATGTTTTTCTATTAAAATGGAAGCGTTAATTAAACCAGTCAATCCTCCACCTCCTAAATGTTCATCTTCCAAAACAACTGCTAACAGCAGCATCTTTTCTTCCTCAGTACCATCACCTGAACTCAAATAAGACATTTTCTAGAACACCATCATAACTAAACTTCACTCGAGTAGATCATAAAGAAGCAACACTGAATTAAAGTTAGCACAGCACAGCACAGCATGACTTAGCTTAGCATTCTGGGTGTATCGGTTTTTAGATTCGATACATCAACAACTAGTAAAAGACCTGCTTCGGTGGCTGCATGGTCTAAGGCCCTACTCTCGCAATTTATTTTTAGCACCGCGTCTTACTATCCGTTCGGGTTATACGCTTATGTACTAATTACGCAAATGGTTTTAGGGATGAGGAAGGCTATATATAGATAAAATATACCAGAATTTGCGTGGAAAAGAGAGAGAGTGGAAGACAATTTTATAAAACCATCCTAAGTACACCTGACAAAGATTCAAACCTCAATCTTCCCGTCTTCAGCAATATAGTTTACTGTGAGTGGCGTCTTAAACCGAAGTGGGTCTCTCAAAATATACTAGACTGCCGAAGATGGAGAGATTGGTGTTTGATCCCGGTCGTGTGTACTGAGAGGGATTTTTCTTAAATGGTTTTCCACTCTTCAACACCTAAAATATGAGTACACTTCCTCTAAAATTCAACCTTTCTAATACCCAACACGCTGTAATTAGTACATAGGCGTATATATAACCCGAAAGGGTAGTAAGGTGGGGTGTTAAAATAAAACTAGTGAAAGATGACTATAGATATGAGACGAACCAGGATGGCTCAATGATAAAGCATTATCGTGCAAAGACAAAGGTCCAGGGTTTGATTACCGGGTCTGGGTTGTCACTTATCACTTAATTGATTATATTAAATGAGATTGACGCCATATTCTCCGTGCCCATCGATGTGGGTACGGCATAAGCTGTCAGCTACGTTGGACAGCTCCTGGAGTATTCCTTCAGTTTAAGTTCCGATTCACTAAGATATAATACGTAATTTAGTTGTAAATTTCAGGTGAGTTAGTTTGATTTTCCTCAGGACCCCTTATTTCCACAATAATATTTACTTAGATACCAGTAAAATGTTCCAACTAGTATCTAACTTAACGACAGGTAAATCTTATCTTATTAGGTTACATTCACAATTCCCTAACTTTACAGAATATAAGGTATAAACGGAGGAAATTATAATTATAATTAGTCTTCAAATGAAATACTATGTCCACAGTCTAAGGAGTCTAGTCACAGGGGAAACAAACACCTATTTAATTTGAATAAAAGCAGTCGAGGGGAGTTAGACAGAATAATGATAAATTATATCTAGACAATATTTTTATATTCTATTTTTTTTAAAACCTATTAATATTTTAACTAAACCAATATACTTGATATTATCTTTATTTCATAGGACTTTACTATGAATGCTCTTCTTAAATTATTTAAAAATGAATATTTTGACAAATTATTCCAATTACTTAAGATGTTTGAACATAAAAAAGACAAAACAAGTTAACAGCAGACTTTAATGTAAGTGTAGAGAGTATAGGCTTCTTCTTACTTCAACCAATATTGAAATCAGGGGCATCGGAATGTTTTCTGACCGATGGGAAGAGAGGCAAAATGTTTTTAGGTTTAGTAAAATACACACACGGGTAATACCGACAGCGTAGGAATATATTTTCCCCATATTTTATGATCGTACGTGATAACAAACGAAAGATAATCTGCAATAGACTAGACTGCCGGTGCGGGGAGATCGTAGTTCGATTCCGGCCGGGTGTACTAAGGTTTTTTTCCTAAATGGTTTCTCACTCTTTCTCTCTCTCACCACAAAAATGTGGGTACACTTCTTATAAATTCAACCTCCTTCGTTCCTTGACCGATAGTGTAATTAGTACGCAAGCGCATGGCCCGAATAGGTAATAAAACGTGGTGCTAAGAATAAATAAATATAACATCGTGATATTTCTTCTATCACTTATCGCGGAGAGTTATGTGAGTACTGAATGAAATTTGATTCAATATTTATTTACTGGAAACATTGATAAAGTGTTTAAAAACAAATAGAAAGACGTACATATCAACAACACGCCTTCAATCACACTTATTCCGTGGGACTTATTAGTTTGATATATTACTGTTTATATTTTGACAATAAAATTTGCATGGACTTGCATCAATTAATATAAAAATAGTGTTCGGCTTAGATATAACAAGGCAATTTACAGGTTTAAGTATCACTGAACACACAAAAAGATAGCGTTGGTGCTATACTGCATTGTGTTTCTAAAGGATGTTCGGAAACTCACATATAGCACAAAATCCCTAAACAAATACATCCGGGTACCTATGCTAATACCATTAAATTGTTTTCTAAGTTTCGGGGTATAGCACTGGGATAGCAAAGCCGTCAATCATGCGTGTACAACAAGTTGTATAGGAGTTAGGCGCGTAGCACTGTACATGTAATAATGGTAAGCACTTTCTGTGATGTAGGACCGTTAATGGTGACTTTCAGAAAGTATTTGCAATGCTAGATGGACTGATGTGTTGTTTACTGTTAATTGTGGTATGTTCTGCTGTCGTCACGTTGTGTAGATGTGACTAACTCCTTTGCAACTTATTGTACACACATACTTAACAGCTTTGTTACCCCGGCGCTGTACGTTGAAACTTTGGACACGATTTAATGGTATTGACATAGCTTTCCGGATGTAAGTGTAGAGGGATGTTGTATTGCATTTAGTTCAAGCAAGCTATATGTGCACTGTGCAGTTTGGGCTATGAGTTTCCGAACACTCTGATTATGTGCATATATATGAGTCAAAACACTTTTCCAAACACTTGACATCCGAAAGAATTATAATGAATGAATGAATGAATTAATTAATTACAATCTGAGCATTTAACTGTCTCTCCCCCACTTAGGGGGCCACATGATCTAAGGCAATACTTTTGCAATAGACTAGACTACTGATGACAGGTGAGACCTAGGTTTGATCCTGGTTGGGTGTAGGCCTACTGAGAGTTATTTTACTAAATGGTTGACCACTCTCCTTCGATGAAAATGAAGGTTCACTTCCTCTAAATTCAACCTTAACTATCCCTAACCCACTAGAGTAATTAATACGTAGGTGTATAATCCGAACGTGTAGTAAGGCACGATGCTAAAAACAAACAAATGAAAAACGGTTTATCCTTTAAAATTGTAAGCTGACGTTGCTCGGAGATAAACTTTCCCTGAGCAGTGGGAGGGGGTGGTGATAAGTGAGAGTCCTTGAGACGTCTGAATGTTAATGCTGGCGTCGCGACGTCCAATAAGAAAATCCCTTGACGCAATGATCACCGAGTTAATTAAAATAAGCTCAACTCTCCTCTTTGGTTTTAAAAATATGATGACGTACAAGATTTAATATTCTCGTTGTAGATAGTTTGCAGGAAAATGTTACATCTGTTGATAAAATTATTACAGCTCATAAATTGGTCGTGAAATATGGAAGTGGCGTTTTATCCGAATGGATAGTACACCTGAGAATAGCCCAAACCCATTTAGAAGCCAAGAAATGTCCACGGTGTGGTTCTAAATTCTCTCTCCAGGCTTTTGATAGATATTAAATCTATTTTTAAAGCTATAATCTCAATACGTTCAGATAGTAACGACACCTGAATTGGAGAATTTAAACCAGCCTTTGTTCGCCTTAAGGCTTACCCCATCAAAGTTTCCTAGCTCATATTTATTTGATAAATTATGTGTGTGAGAGAGATAGAAGAAAATTAGGAGTCGGAAGCCATAAGACTAATTTCTAAGAGTGAAATTATATATACTATTATACATTTATAAGTAATTTTGGGTAAAATTACTAATAATTATTATTATTCTTTTTACTGTGTTAGAAAAAATAGGATATACAATATTATGAACTATTTAGATCTAGTCACAACTTGTTGGGACTGTAAGGGCTATCAACTAAACCGATTATTAAGTTATATAACTCAAGAATATAGATTGATGAGAGGAACTAGATCAATTTTATGGAATAAAGGCGTGTAAAAGTGCCAGGAATAACTATTATGGAATTAAGTGGAATTTAGTGTAATTATGGGAAAAGAATGAGGGAACACATTTTATTTTGTAAAATAAGAATTTGTATTCAGCGGAATTTGTTACTCCATAATTCGTAGACAGAAGAATGTTTAATCTAGCCCTAATATTTGTGTGGCAGTCTCAAGTCATAGTCTTGGCACACATTTAATGTACAGTCTGGTTTATAACACAGAAATAGAGTGGCACCTCTATATAATTAAAATAACTAAAACATGTGTGCTATCCTTGTTCTTATTTGAGCTAGCAGGACAATTTTTAATATTATTTATTTGGGCCCCAACTGTACTTAAGGTCGTGCTGTCTAGCAGGACAGTGTCGAGTTTTCTTCTCCACGACGATCTTAGCGTCAACAAGTCGTACCTCTTGAAGTGAGTCGAAGCGCTCCGTGGTTCTCGCCGGAAAGTTTAACTAAACACCGCGGGGCTCGCAGTAAAATTCTGTCAGGGACAAGAACTCATTCTATAAATAAACACACGTGTATGCATGTTCTTATTACACGGCACAGGGGTTTTAAGGCAGCCATGTTTGTCTAACCTCATGTACAGTACATGTATGATGAAATGAATAGGTATATATACTGAGTCTATGTCTGTCTGTACGGTATCCCCAGATTAAGAAAAACTTTTAAAATAATAACCGTCTTACAAAACTTTGTCGAAATAGTAAAAACTAACAAACCCGTGCGCAATACTTAGATAAACATAGCCAGTGGTTTTAAAGATGTGTCTGGGGATGGAAGGGGGGAGGGGGGGTCCGGGTAAGATCTCAAGGGTTGTTCTCCACCCGAAGATGGTTCCCATAGCCGCAGTGGTTCCGGAGATGCTTTCGTGGGGGTTGGGGGGAACCTTTTCAACTTGTAGTAAAAAATATTTTAATTTTAATAACGTCCTTCTTTACCAATTTAGATCCATAAAATAGGTCGATATTGGGTTTGACTTTCTTATTAAATATATAGATTAAATAACATATTTTTACTGTACGTACTCTCTCATTTAATTTGAATCGAATTGTACAAAATTCTCTATCAGTAAACTACTCTTAAGTACATTTTCTTCAAAAAACAACTACATGGGGTTCGTTAATTTATAATTTAGAACGCTCTCTAGAAACCCACTTTGAACAAAATCATTAAACCATTTTCAAACAAATTTAATTTTTCAAAGCTAATACCAAGTAAAATACCATTATTTATTTTAGAGATTAAATTAAATTCATGATTACGCCTCGAGGTACCATGCCGTGCAAATATCAAGTTCGAAAGAAATTCCTCTAACCTTATCGGCTGTAGACCTAGAGACAGACAATGGGGTCTATATAATTGCAAAACACGCTATTTTGAATTAGGGGGAATATTAAACATTAGTATCCATCAGAATATAGAGGTCGAACATTATCACAATTTTAATATTTTATTTATTTGAGAGAGAAAAAATAAAGTGCGCATGGGTCGTGAAATCAGCCCTGAAATACAAGTAGCATTATAAGTCTGATAAAATATATTAACTAAATAAGAAGCAAGAAATTTGTTTCAACTATAGGATTACCTGCTTATGTGATCGCATGTTATAAAGCATCACTATCGTTTTAGACTAGACTGCCGATGACAGGGAGATCAGGATTCGAATCCCGGTCTGATTTCCGGAGGGTGGTTTTACACTCTCCCTCCACGCTAATCCGGGCACACTTTCTTTAAATAGCCTTCCTCATCCCTAACTCATTACCATAATTAGTATATATGCGTATAGCATAAACGGGTAGTAAGACGCGGTGTTAAAAAAACACACACAAAACTATAAAATGCGTATATATCTAACTATTAATGTCTTGATACGCATTTCGCAAGTGTATAATCCTTCCCACTCCACGGATTTAACATATTCTAAGGCGTGAAACCATCCATTGCAAGAAACACGCTCTAGATTCTTATAGCAGGGGAGGTTTCTTCGTGAGGGGAGAGAAATCTCGTGCCTGTTAATTCTACCCACCAGCTGGTGGTACCGCTAGCACATTTTCGAGGAAAGTCTCGCGTGCAGACGCCGGTTTGTTCCTCGACGACACCTGTTCAGTTTCCCACGATCACGTGACAACTATACACTGGCTCGGTCTTGAGATTTACCTCGCTGGCTTGCAATTATCGGGCTAAGGCCATATGGAAAGCGATTTTTGAGCGCTAAACGGCGTTGAGAGCTACAGTCCATTCATCATAGGACTGGTGGTAAGCGATGGATATAGAAAGTTACCAGATCTACTCTGATGTATCCATTCACCAAGCCATATATTTTGAATGACCCTGTATTGATCTGTTGTCACTTTTAGATGTAAAGATTTCACAACAAACTATTTGTTTTTAATCGTGTGTTTCTTTTAACCAATTTCTACATCTTCTGATAGCTGTCAGCTACCACCATTCCTGTGGCAAGTGAACTCTATAAGTGTCCTTGAACTGAGGTTTCAGTCACATTTTCATCACTGTTCAACATATCTATAGTATTCTATTGTTTTTTTATATTTATTTTTTCTTCGTGTCTTAATATCCATGCTACCTGTACGCATTAATTTAAACTAATGGGAGAGTGAGTAGAAAGGAAATATTGAGAGTAGTTTTCGTTGAGGGAGTGTGGAAAAACCATTTAGGAAAATCCATCCTCAGTTACTTGGTTAATATTCGAACCCCAGCCTCCCCATCACCGTAAAAACAAGCAGGACAAGCTTGAATTAATTCCGCGTGCCCACAGGTATAGGTATCTTGTGTTTTACTATTATTACTGTGAGGATTTTGTAAACCGTTCTACAGTAATTACACAAACTGTATTAATAATGAGAACTATAAAATGTTAAATTAATGTTGGATATCATTGTTTATTTAATTTCAGACTTCTTAACAATCTGTATTAATAGTTTATTAAGTCCTTTAAGTGTACCACAGTAAAAAGTATTTATAAATAAAACATTCAAAACATTTGACATCTCAGATTGTTAGCAACTAAACAAAAAATACTTGTTAGTTAACGGTATTGGACTTATGGAGTAAGGGAGCTGCTCTCGCTCACACTTGAAACGAGGCCACTTGATTTGATTCAAAAAGTTTGTTTTTCACATTTAAAAGCTCAGACAAGCTGATTAGAACTTATTCTCTTTATGTATGTTCCTACTTGTATTAAATTGGTGTTTTATAGTCATGGTACTCATTCACAAGTATTACTGTTCCTACTGTATTGTTCTTCTATCACCATAGTACTCATTCACAGGTATTACTGTTCCTACTGTATTTTTCTTCTATCACCATGGTACTCATTTACAAGTATCACGGTTTGTACTGTATTGTTCTTCTATCACCATGGTACTCATTCGCAGGTACAGTATTACTGTTTCTACTGTATTGTTCTTCTATCACCATAGTACTCATTCACAAGTATTACTGTTCCTACTGTATTGTTCTTCTATCATGGTACTCATTCACAGGTATTACTGTTCCTACTGTATTGTTCTTCTATCACCATGGTACTCATTCACAGGTATTACTGTTCCTACTGTATTGTTCTTCTATC
>CABFVX010003667.1:61928-80429 GCA_902151425.1 Timema shepardi | reverse complement strand
CAGATACTGTGTCTGACTGACCTAACAGACTGGGTACAGTAATGACAGGATGTACAGATACTGTGTCTGACTGACCTAACAGACTGGGTACAGTAATGACAGGATGCACAGAAACTGTGTTCCATCATTTATTGGAGTAAAGAACTTAACTGTTTTGATTGTATACCAGACAATTGACAATTCTTTAAGAAGTGTCATGAGATATAAGTGCCTTTGAAGGGTTACATCTAACATGTATAAGTATCCATCATACTTCAATAGTAGGATTATAGACATTTACACTTTAAAACATCTTCAGCGTAAAATTAAAACAATGACCAAATAATTATACCAAAACTATGTAATAAATTGAGTGTTAGTTACAGGGTAATGTTAAATGTTTTTAGAATCATATAAATACTCAAAGAGGCAGTTTTGATATACCTAAGACCATGTTTTAATATGTTGACAATTCTTGTGATGGACCAGCAATCGGTAACTTATTTACACACTATTTCCACTTTGTGCTCTCCAAATCTGTTAATCATTAAGTCAACAATTATGTCCTTATCAGGTTCTGTAATAAACTTTTTCCGCCCAAATCACCATTTGTCCTGGCGAAAACCTTGAAGCTTTAAGTAAAATTAATTTTTTTAAAAGTTGTGGACCTAATTAAATGCCTCCTTTCTAATTTATCCACTCCACATTATTTTTAGTCTATAATTAACATATAGTTTTTCCCTGACAAAAAAATAATCCCCAATGTCCCAATACACAAAAAAGGTGACCGGACTGACATAAAAAAATAAAGGCCCATTACATTACTTTGTACAGCTGGTAAAATATTTTAAGGGTCCAGTTGGGGTGCTCAAAAAACTCTCCTACAAATTCACTCCAAACGTGTTAAAGCCCATCTACTTTGCTCTGGTTAACTCGCATTTGTCCTACTTAAATGTAATCTGGGGTAATACTTTTAAAAGTAATTTAATACCACTAATAAGACTACAAAACACAGCTCTAAAAAATATTTTTCGGCTGCCCAGCGGTGAGAACGGCGACATTACGCTTAAAAGGTTGGGTATTTTGAAATTAACTGAAGCATTAGTAACCTAAAAATTGGGGAACACAAAAAGGGGAATTACTCTACAATAAGTAGAAATAATTATTTCCAGAAAAGAGTAAAAACCACTACTTTTGGAATCTACTCAATAGAGATTAAGGGACTAAAATTTGTCAAAATAATACCACAAGAAATAAAGATGAAAGAACTTTAAAAGATACATTCTAGAAAACAATTTTGACCAGGTGATATGATGGTGAAACGTTTTTTGTAATTTTGTAGAAACTGATATTATAATGGGAGCAGAATGTGTATATGTATATAATGTGTATGTATACTGTACTTTTTTTTCTATATTTTGTAAAGGTTTGTTGTTGTTGTATACTTTATGTTTAATTTCAGGGCTGAATGCATCTAAAATAATGTGGCCGGATGAGGACAAATAATGTATACCCTGTAATAGACATCACTTTCCTAAATGTATGTAGCTAGTTAGTGAATGAACCACGCCTACATTAGGATATTTAAATGCATACGAGCCGATCTTGGCTCTAATTGTAAACAACTTTTGAATAAATAAATAAATAAAAATAAATTATTATTATTAAACTGAACCAAATTCTACAATTTGCATCAAATGCTCTAAATTATTATGTTTATAACTTTCAATACACACCTCTTTGGATTCATAAATATACTATATGTTATTAAATATATGTTATGATTGAAAATAAGGGTGTTAAATAATAATTGTTAAAAAAAAGTTTACAAGTATATAAAATAGATCTACAATTTTAGTTTTTTTTTTCACTTTCTTTAATTTAAGGGTTGAATCTTTCCACAAACCCATAAGCGCTTATTCTGGTGGAAAAGAGACTATTCGCAAGGTAACAACATAATAATTTATAACCAGAAATTACTTTGTTAAGTAAATATTTAAATAATTAATCGTATCAACGTTCTGCTAATATATGCCATATGCTAAATAAATAAGTTAATAATTAGTAAATGCGTTTGTAATTCAAATTTATAGTACTTTACATCCATTAATGTTTCTAGCTTATGTCCTGGGTATTTTTTTTAAATTCAATTCATATCTTTTCACTAACGGCTGGCAAAGTCTGTCGTAGCTTCATACGCCCTATAATCTAACACAACATCCAGTCCGTGGCCGTTAATTTATCACTATGAAAGGGTAGATTCACATTTCACCATTGATAAATTTTCGGCCATGCCGGGAATCAAACCCGGGACCCTTTGCTCAATAGACAAATATGCTATCGACCGAGCTAAAATGTTGGATATACCTATATTATGGTACTGAACCTACAAATTGGTTCCATATTTAAATCTGTAGTACGAGAACCTGGTTCTTCTGAAAACTTTGATAAGATAAACCATTTTGAGGAACTTAACATTAGATTAAATGTTTTTTAACTTTAAGCTATCCCTCTAAAATCGTGAAATTTAAGTTGTCGCAGTACCTATCTATATTTGAAATTGCAGCCCAGGCATGCTTGGTGGGGATTGTAGTAATAAGTGCCTAAAACAAAACTGTGTAGCTGTGGAACCTGGTTCTTTTGGAAATTTTGGGACGATTCACTTTGAACTTAAATCACACAGGGAATTGGCCCTCTAATATTGCGAGATTTAAGGTAACACAGTTTCTTTATTTTTTAAATTGTGGCACTTGCACACATAGTGGGGATTGTAGTAATTGGTGCTTATAACAATTCGGGGGAGCTGAATTGTATCTCCTCGAAAGAGATTCTTCCTATACTTTTGCCACAAACAGCCCAAATGAAATTAATGATTTATATCTCTTTTAAAAATCGGAATTATATCTCCGAAATCTTGATTTGTATATCCTCGGAAGAGACTCTTTTCCGATACTTTTGTCACAAACAGCCCAAATGAAAATCCTGAATGGTATCTCCTTGGAAGAGACTCTCATCCAACACTCCACAAACAAACAGCGAAAATGAAAATCCTGATTTATATTTCCTTTAAAAATCGGAATTATATCTCCAAAATCCTGAATTATATCTCTTCGGAAGAGACTCTCTTCCGATATCTAACACACAGACAGCCAAAATGAAAATCTTGAATTATATCTCTTTTAAAAATCGAAATTATATCTACGAAATCCTGAATTGTACCTCCTCGGAAGAGACTCTCTTCCGACACCTTATACACAAACAGCCAAAAATTAAAATCCTGAATTGTATCTCTAAGTAGACGACCTTATGTTTTAATTCTTATGCTCATAAAGAATATGTAAAGCGTAAACGTATTAGATTACACTCGTTTGTCATAAGACTTCTAAATTGCATAACAAGCTAAAAACTTTGATTTATGCTTAGTACAGCTCATAAATAAAAGAGGGCAGCATTGAGACCAATTATAGAGGATATTTTTTTTTCGTCTATGTTTGAAAATTACATTTTATAATATATTTTAATTTGATAGAATTGAAGTTTTAAGTAAAGGAGAGATTAGTAAGTTTCTCAAAACTAGTAATTTACACCCTTTAAACTAAAGGTTAATCTTTCAACACTTCTATTTCAAATAACCATGAATGATAATAAAATATTTCTAATGTCAAATTGAAAGTAACATTGTGCTGGAAATGCTGTAGTCATCCATATTTAAATAAGAACTCCTAGTAAGTTGCTAAAAATTATATAGAAATTAATAAACATGTTTGAGCTTCAAACGCGGAATTTAGAATAAAATTAAAAAACTAATTGACTTGATGCACAGCGCAAATAGTTTACGATTCAAACGGTATAATCACATCTGTTTTTTTTATTAATAAACTGAATAAATGCTTTTAAACAATTTTTAAATAAAATATTTTATTCATTAGTACGCTAAGCATGAATGTATATATTAATATCAGGGAGTAAATATGTCGGGAAATGCAAAGAGAAAATGGTTTGGTTAGATAGAGAGAAACAAAAATTGATCAAGCTCATTCACATCGGTGATCACGAAGATCAAAAGTGCGAGCATAGATGAGTGCGAGTATCATGTTTTCCAATGATTAGGGGATAGAGTATATATATAGTTTATAGTGTAGAGTATAGAGTGTATATAGGTGGCTTATCTAGAATTATCTAAAATTGTTTCCCATTATTCTTTCACACAAATATATAACCATACTTTCTACATCCTCTCCCATTAGTGCATAGAATAGGCATTAGTGTAACGGTTGGTAACTTGGAGAGAAAAAAGAGAAAAAAAACCATTTATGTCAGGAAAAGCAGGGAATTTAATTAAAATGAGCAAAAAACATGTAATTTAAATACTTGACTTAAAAAACCTTTTTAATGCTTTTAGTCTTTGCTTTTAAAAGTGGTAATCAATTTAATAGACGTTAAAATCGTCATTTACCAAGAAAGACCAAAAAAGTAGTGGCAGACAAAGTCTGGTTTGAAAACTGTAATAGTCATGGAATTTTATAAGTGGGCTAATGATGTGTAGATACACTGTGTAAATATGCATCAAATTTGAATTGGTTATAAGAAGTGAAGTTTGTAAATAATCTACACTCACTGCACTACCAAAGTAGATACCGATCTCCCGGGTTATATTTGGGAGTGTAAGTAAAACCATTCAACAATCCTGCCAGCAATTACTATATGTAAAATACAGGCTTAGTTAATTCTAATTTATTCAGTCCCTTGAAATTATATATTTTTATTGTAAATTATTAAAAATACATCATTTTTATTTTTAAAATAAAATATGCATTAATGAATATGTTAACTTAATAAAAATATATAATATAGGTCTTATTCTGATTAGGCTGTATAAAGTTTGTGAATTTATCTAACGTGGATCAATTTGGTTCTAGCTGTTTACTAATTAAGTCCCACATCTAGCAAATTGTTCAAGCAATCTAAGTCCTTAAAAAATTGAGTACACTAGCTGTAAACAAGGAGAGTATATTTCAATGGTAGGATAATCGCATTTACATAAAGTGTTAGTGAGATACAATTATTTAATATAGCCAAACTTATTATATATAGTCGGGATTTAAGCCCTGACCTTGATATCGATGGTTCAGACAAGATGAGATTGACTCCATATGCAGAGGAAATTATTGGCGATAAGTGTGGATCTCAACGAAATAAATCAATAACAGGTCAGATTTTTACTACAAGCGTGTGAGCGACTGAGTGACTGCATGGCCAAACTGGTGAGTGAGCGTGTGACTAGCAGATAGCTCTCAATAGTTGTTGATGAGGATGCAAAGGTTCTAATCTTGGCTCAATGAACTGTGAGTGGTTTTTGGCAAGTGATTTATTGTTGTGGTTCTCCTATCCTCTATCCATGCTATTGGTGATTCTTATTTGTAAAGGCAGGTGACCTGGTGGCCTAGGGGTAAAGTTTTAGACTTCTGTGCTGGTGTCTAAGGTTCAATATTCGGTCTCGGCACGGATTTAGCTGATTGCCGAAACCTTCCTTCACCTCTGACAAGACGTGTATTAATCACAACTTGTGAATGTGTGGAATGCCAGGCCTCCACCGTGGTTCGGATCCCACGTTAAGCTGTAGGTCTTCCATTTCATCTCACAATCACCCTACCATTACACATTAGCGTAAGTGCTTATAAACCGAACGGGTAGTAAGACGCAGTGCTAATAATAATAATTTCAATTCCCTTTATTATAGTGCTGGCCAACAGTCATAAGACCTATAACAGGCCAGCACTGAAAATAATAATAATAGTAGTAATAATTTGTAAAGGCCTATCAGTACTTTTATTATAATAATGAGGTATTTTAACACATCGGTTATATATATATAGGTATGGTTTATGATCCTACCAATTAAATTAGGCCCCGTTAGTAAGTAACTGTGCTGAACCTACTGATAATTATAAAAAGGTCAAATATAATATAAACTTGAGAGCTTGCTCCAGTCTGGCCACCTATCATTACAACCCATGTGTTCTATATGATATCACACAAAGAACACAGCTTGCAGACAATAATTTAAAGATTATTTCAAACAACATTGGGCTGAACTATTTCACATGCAAAATAAGCTACACACCTATTACTAACACAAGAAAATCAAATATAGCCAATAGAAAATTAGTTCAAAAAATAATTATAGAGGGCGCTCTATGAAATATAGTTTCATAAAAAAAAGGATATACGTGAAGGAAAACACAAAATTAAAAACAAGCAAACATTATTTGAATCAGCTACTTCCTAGGAATTAGACTAATCCGACATAAATGGTGTGAAGTAATTTTTTTAAAGTAATATCTTTCTCTAAACACATTTTTAATGCGATCAAAGGCCCAAACCAAAATTATGTCAAGAGCACAAAGCAGGGCCTTAATAGTAAATTCAATTCTCTATCCAACCATTTAAATGTGCATAGGCCTAGACCCTACAGATCTGAGCAATTTGACTAAAACTTTGGGAGGGAATATACAAATTTATTTTTAAGTAATATTATGTTTAATCCCTCTACGTCAAAATCATAGTTTATGTCTATTTAATTACTGGAAATATAAGGGTTTAAGATTACCACATGCTTGTAAGTTTTGCCTCATTTATTGCACCCCTTGATTCTGCCTTAATTTCCCACCCATTAACCTTTTTCTACAGTAAACAATATCTAACTATAAATGCTTGACCCTGGCAAATTCTCCCTACAATCTTTTTCCTCTTATTCAACCTTCAATAGATATTTCTATCCCGAAAGGCTCTCCTTTTCCCACCCCTGCCCAAAGCAATCCACATAAACTATAAATAGATACTTAATTACTTTGATGTTATTACTCATAACTCTAGCCCAGACTAAAGGCAGAACCTCTTCCCCCTTCCGAAAGCCAGTCTCAGCCAATATTTATGATAAATCTGCTGTTGTGTTTGCGGGAATCACATTTCGGGGGCAGTTTGACTGAATCACGAATCTAGCCATCTTCCGAAACTAAAGCAATTGAAAAAGCTGTCGTAAACCATTGCCAGCCATAATGACAAGTTGTATTAGATCCATCATAATTACAATTTAACTTTTTTCACTTTTAAAACCAATAACATCAAATTACTTTTTATTTGTTTAGAAATATTTTCATTACTGTTTTAGTACATTTCATTATATCTATTTAAAACGGTTTGGTGTTCGACACCCTATTAGACAAATCTTGCTAACTGGTAGGTGAACTTTATAGCAAATTTACTTAAACATCAGTGCAAAATAATTATTAATTTCAAAAACTAGTTATTTTATTTGTACTTGGTTGCTTTTTCTGTGACACCCTTGAGATTCCGGGAAACGTGCCTTAAATGATAGCCAAGTAGTCACAAGAAAAAACAATTTTTTTAAGTGACTGACGAATCTAAACCATATGATTGAACATAACGGTAAACAAGTTTTTTACAATGATGCAGACACACAGTTGATGAAAATATTTTATTCAGTTAAATATTTCAAAATACGATAAAATAATCATAAAATCATTTATTGTATGTAAAAAAATTACAACAATTTTCTTGTTTCCAAGTAAATACGATGCCTGTATTAAAATGTATTTATGTGTGCACTGTATTACACAAAATCAATAACTTGTCTATACAGGCCAATAATGAAGGAAAGGCAGTACAATATCATTACAAGTAAAATAGTTTTGAGAGGACCAATTTAACATCTGGTGTTAACCAGAACATGTTGAGCGATTTTACCGTGATTACATTAAACTTACAAGAAACAGTTAAAAGAAATATACCAAAATACAACACTGCATGGCGTCGGAAGTATTTTTTTAGGAAAATTAGAGAAACTGTCACTCCAGTCATCTATAAAACCAGACAACTCTGCCAATAATTGAAGCTGAATTAAAAACATGGTAAGCCCCATTTTATTAAAAGATGTGCTACGGTAGCAGTGATTTCTTGTGTTTGAAAACAATGTGCTTGAGAATCTGTTTGGTACAAAAAGGAATGAAGCTACTCGCGAGTGAAGGAGACTAAATAATTATGAATCAAATACCCGAAACTATTATTTATGCTTTTAGAGAGGAATTTTCCATCTAAATATCATATTCTGAAAATTGAAAAATGACTCCTAGACACGAGAATCGAACCTGGGACCTTTGGCTTAGTACGCCCCTATAATACAATACAAAAGAAAATGTATGCCATACACCTGGATTCATCAAACATTAAAAGAAAGGTCTACATCACAGAAATAATTGTAGATGTGAAATTCACATTAACAGTAATTATTCAGAGACAGAAGACACATTTGAGTGCCCAAAATATTACTGTAAATTGTTATAAATATGAATGTTTTAAGACCTACAGTATTTTGGTGTACAGGTCATTTCACTCTTCTATTTTCATTAACTACCGAGTAGAATATAAATGTCTTTGACGTTTCTTTGACATCTCATTAATTAGTTGCATATTTACTTTTAAAATGCATTTTACCTTAATCTTGTCCTCCAAGGTTAGATAATTTAAATGTATTTTAGTAGATAATTGAAGTGTATTTTAGTAGATAATTTAAGTGTACTCGTATGTTAGTATTGGTACTAAAACAATCCCCTGGATAACAATTTTTACCAAGTACCTATAAAATATAATTATCAAATTTTTTGTGATACTTAGCTTTGCTGTAAATTGTGTATTTATTCTTCACTGCACTATTCGGACTAGATTTTATAAAATGAATTTTAAAAATAAGTCATGTTTGAAAATATATATTTATTAATAATGGCTTGATATTTAAATCTGTGTAAATCTTTATTGGGTTTGTATCTTACTTCTATACTTGATACGCTCAGTGTGGAGTGTCTCTTATAAATTAGCTTAGGCGCATAAGTCCTTATATATTGTTTAATTTATTGTCTTCTATTTGAGAGTTTTATTTAATACCTTTTTTTCACAAATGAATATTTTCAGAAACACATCTAACATATGGACTAAGTTGAGCTGTTATGTTTTATTAGATAACTTTTTTCATTATGTTTGATGAAAAAATAAAATATCCAAAGAGAACTAGATATGTTTGGATAATCAAGGAAAATGACTACCCGCCTGAATCTGGAAATAACTAGATTTGTCTGGGACATCAAAAGAGAACGCCCAATCGCCAATGTCAGACTTCTCCAACTGGCGGCCCTCGGCAGCATATTTTGTGGCCCGCAATGCATTAGAAATGTTAAAAAAATATATATAGACTATATATAGAATGTTATCCAGGAGTTATTTAAACATGATCAGGCTTAAATTGTGTAAAATTTATTATTTTTTGCACTGTACTGTATATCACCTATGATAATTCTTTTAATTTAAAATATTGTATATCAGTCTATAGGCCTATCATGTAACATTTGTCTGTTTAATTTATTTGAAGACCCACATCGGCGTAGTTTTGAATCTCGCTCAGGTGAACTGAGGGTGGTTTTTCCTAAATGGTTTTTCACTCTCCCTCCACACAAATGTGGCTTTACTTCCTATAAATTCAACCTTCCCAATTCCTAACACATTAGCTTAATTAGTACTTAAGCATATAGCCCGAATGGGTAGTAAGACGCAATGCTAAATAAATATATATATTTTCGAAGATTGAAAATATCTTACACTAAAGAAAGAAAGTACCAAAATTTGGCAATAGTATCAACAACAAAAAATTGTTGATACTCTATATAATTTCTATCTAGGAATATAAAATGAGGCCCATAGCTAACTTAAAGTTGAACAGTCCTAGCCCAGGAAAAACTGTAAAGCTGATATATTGGTTAAACAACTATAAGGATTGTAAGTTTCACCCATTACTATTGTAAAGGACATTATTTTTATGTTTCAGTATTTAAACATTCAACCACGTTTATCTATTATCAATTACGGTACTTAAAATTACTAATATAAATATTTAGGGACCGGATTTGAAACAAATTAAATGTTTGGTTTAGTGATTTATAAAAGATAAGACCAATTAAAGAATATAGATTGAAACTGTTAAGTTGATAAATTAAGCTATTAGAATCTACTTCAGTGGTTACATTGTCTAAGGTATCACTTTTGATTAAGACTAGACTGCTTATCACAAGAAGCTAATGGTTTGAATCTGTCAGGTGTACAGGAGATTTTCCAAAATAGTTTTAAACTTTCCTTTCATGCAAATTTAGGTACATTCCCTCTAAATTCAACTTTCCAAATCCTTAATTCATTAGCATAGTATACATGTGTGTAACAGGAACAAATACAGTAGCCCCGTGGCTTCTTTGGTGCTGACTGACAGCTCACAGCTGACTTTTGACAGTCAATATTTAGGTATATACCTAAATCTTGACTGTCAGAAGTGACACTTGCTAAACACATGATTTTGCATATCATATGGTTCGGCGTAAGAATTCATAAATTGGTCTGGTAACTTTTCAAAGCTGTTAGCACCAAAGAAGCTATGGGGCTATTGTAGTATGGTGTGATGCTAAGTAAAAAAAAATCTATTACATTTAACAATACTGATATGTGAGAAACTAGTCTATATTGAGATGTGAGGCACTAATGTCTATATTGAGATGTGAGGCGCTACTGTCAATACTGATATGTGAGACTATTGTCAATACTGATATGTGAGACTATTGTCAATACTGATATGTGAGACTATTGGCAATACTGATATGTGAGACTATTGTCAATACTGATATGTGAGACACTATTGTCAATACTGATATGTGAGACTATTGTCAATACTGTATATGTGAGACTACTGTCAATACTGATATGTGAGGCACTATTGTCAATACTGATATGTGAGACTATTGTCAATACTGATATGTGAGGCACTATTGTCAATACTGATATGTGAGACTATTGTCAATACTGATATGTGAGGCACTACTGTGAATACTGATATGTGAGGCACTACTGTCAATACTGATATGAGAGGCACTACTGTCAAACCTGAGATTTGAAACACTCCTTTCAATATCGAGATATGATGTACTTTTGTCCTATTTAGACTCACTACACTTCTTTCTATAAATTAATATTAATGCTTATTTATTTATATTATATGCCATGGACATTAAAATTCGTTGTTATTGTTCACATCTAGGTCTCACTCACACACATACATCTTCCATCCATACATCTAACAAGCAGTATTAACAAGGACAAGAAAGCTCTCATAGAAGTACTACAATAAATAATTACATCACTTTGCTATTTTGCGAATTAGCTTTTGTTATGAATCGCTTTTACGCCTTGGGAATCTATTTGGTGTGACCTGGAAGTTACTCAATCTTGACAGCTCCTTCCTGCGTCATTAATTTTACAGTTTTATTGCCCAACTTTCAAGAATCACTCTCTGTTGATTCTAATCTTAAATACAATGGTGCATTTTAACTACTGTACTATGTTTTCATCTCCATCACCTGTTGTACCTAAACAAAGTAATTACCGGTACTTTTATATTATTTAAGTTAGATGGGTGGTTATTAAGTTTGACTTTCAACCGAGACATATTAGTTCAATCCATACCACTAGTGCAAAGGAGGTGTAGATGGGAGTTTCATTTTCTTTCCCAGTGCAATATTATTTATTAATCCTTAACATTCACACTCATCTAGTTCCCTTTGGCTAGATTAAGTTGTTAATAGTCAACACCGGCAGTTCTTATTTGTCTTTGTTCTAGTCCTACAGCTTGTACCACCTATGAAAGATCAACGTTTTTAATTTATGGCAGGTCACATATTTGTTTTGTCTGATATGTTTTACAGCAGGATGCTCTTCCTGACGTTAACCCCCCAACACTGGCCTGGTGAAACAGAGGGGATGGGGACTATACAAGTGAACCAGAAAGGAATTTTCACACATCTTCCAGGGCTCTCTTATATGTGACAATCGACATGGGACCGACAGCTTTTCTACCCCCTCTGAAGGAAGTTGTGCTACGAATTTTGGTCGTTTAGGGAAAATCCTTTAGCCTCAGCTGAATTTAAACCCATGGAGATCAAATCCTATGTTGATCGCTTTACCACAAGATCACCAAGGTTGATCAAAAGTCAACACTGGTACTGTTGGATACAAATAAAATTTAAAACTAATACAACATTTAATAATCCTTGTTTCTCAGGGTAGCTTTTGTCCTAACATCAGGATGCTAGCCTACACTATGTTATACCATTGAACATAGCTAGCATTCATGAATTAACAGTGCCAAATCTTGTATTTGTGGCCACATGGTCTAATGCTGGGGTAGGCAACCTTGTCACCAATCACAATAAATTGGCCATAAAATTGTGGTAAATTTGAGTTTTCCAGCTCTCACAGTAAAATAAACTTTTTCCTGACGGTGTGTGCTGGTTGTAACTTGATATTTCCTGCATATGATGGGAAGCATTCCGCTTTATGAATGAGTTATCAAGTAAAAATACATATCTCGAATCGTTAATGTCAATTTGGAGGTATAGCTAAGATGTGCATTGAGTTCAGATAATCAGCCAATGTTTCTGCAAAAAGGATTGTCAAATTTCACATTAAATTGTTATATATATTTTCAATTTAAATTTTTTTATAATTCGCTCCTGAGGCAGTTGTATATCGAGTTGTCAAAGTGTACATCAAACTCTGTGTGTTTTAAATGTTCAATTGAGCGTCCTAATTTCTCAATTTGTGCATGTCATGGCGCACCTCACTTCTCTTTCACCACTCCTGTGGCTACATTGAGAAACATGTTCCCCAACTCTGTTCTAATGCATCCCTCTTGTGCTTGCTGAACCACCAGTGATGAGGAGAGGGAGAATCCTGAGGTGTTTTTTTTATCCAAATTCGCTCCCCATTCTCCTCCTACACAAATGCAGGGTATTGCCTTTAAAAAATTTCCTTACTCGTTCATACTCTATTTGCATAATTCATATATGAATATAGCCCAAACAAGTACCAAGGTGAGGCTATAAAAAACGCTAACTGTAAACTAATAAAATAAATATTACATAGCGACTGATTTAAAAGTTGTGTTTGAAAAAATGTAATAAACGAAAATAGTTTAAAAGTCTAATTTGTTTACTTGAAGTTGAATTATGAACCTGTACATACGAGTTGTGTACACAAGATTTTAGGAGTATTGTCCTACAATTAGAGATAAGAATGATGAGAAAGTCCTCCTAAGTTGTAAGGACAAAACTTTGTTTAGTGTTCTTCATTTAGAGACAAGTTATCGAACGAATTCAAGAGTAAGTATACAGAAACTCATTCCACTCAAAATAAACTTTAAAAGTTTCCAATATTAAATCTTTATTGGTGAATGTGTAATATTTCCAGGTAGATGTCTAATACTTTTCTAACTCTTGTGTTAATTACTTTGTTCGACACCTTAGATCAGTCGGTAGCATGTTTGCTTACTTACCTAAGAGTCCTGGCTTCGATTCTCGGCATGGTCGAAAACTTATCATTTATGAAATTTGGGATTCTCCTTTCACAGTGATAAATTAACCTCCAGGAGCTGGGTGTCGTGTCTGTTCTAGATTTAAGTTAGATTATAAGTTGTATGTTAATATAATCAGTTGGTTCAGAATTTGCGCATTACCAACTTCCTCAAATACATTTTTTTTTAAGTTAGTCGCTTATAGTAGACCTATAGCTGTTCACCAATGTTTATTTCTCACTAGTAGTAGTTCATAGTGACTGTGGAAAATAAGTGTTATCAACAAATAAATAAACATTGTTAACGAAAATATCACAACAACATATTTGTTATTTTGCTTAATTATTTAAACTACATTATAGTTTAACAAATTTATAGTTGAGATGAAAGGGAACAAGAATTAGAGGGAGTATTTTCATAGATTTTAATTACATAAAAGACTTTCTAAATAGTGCTTCAGTATATACGTTCAACTTAGTTTTCTACAGTTAGTAACATCAATAGTTCTTGAATAGGGCCTATATTTTTATGGAGATAATAGAATTTAATGAGAAATTGTTTAACTAAAGAAAAGAAGCTATCATCAAACAAAAAACACAAACTCTAAAACTACTTATAATTTATTTATTTTTTGTAAAAAAATTGGACAAAAATCTATCACAATATTTTATTTATTGAGACAAATAAAGTTTGCTATAAAAACTGCAACAATACTGGTCTAAACTTGTGTTTTAAATTATTCTAAAAGTGATTGCGAGCCAAGGCAAACAAAATTGGCCCATCTGAGGGCATACTCTGACATATTGCTTGTACAATTTGATCTGATTTCTGTTAACAGAAACATTGTTATTTCTGATGAACTGAGGGCATACTCTGACATATTGCTTGTGCAATTTGATCTGATTTCTGTTAACAGAAACATTGTTATTTCTGATGAAATGATCACCTATAGGTTTGTTAACATTAGAAAACGTAGACTAAGTATTCAAGCTGGTCTAGTTTTATTTCCTGATAACAGGGAGGTCAGGTTTTGAATCTCGGCTAATTTTTCTTTAAAAAAATTGTTTTTAATTGTTAAACACACATAATAGACTTTTATGAATAAGTTATAATACATTGTGAATGCAAAGCAACAATTTAAATACCTTGATTGCGTAGTATGTTTTTAAGTTTGTCCAGAAGATTTATATGATGGTCCGTGAGTTGAGTGCAACTGTGAATGAGCTTCCAGGATTGTTTTATAATCTGGATTAAACTATGAGGAGGTGATTCTCAAGAGGGGAGGCAGATAACCACCAGTTACGTCGGTTTTTAAAATCACTTTTCCCAAGTTTCATGGTCAAAAACTATTGATTGCAAGAATATGAGGATGCAAACATTACAATATATTTTTGAGTACGATTTACCAATTTTGGAAATGTTGATTTAAGCATGATCTTATAACAATCCAGTTATGTTGTTTTTAAAAAAGCCTGTTTCACAACGCAACACATTTAAATTGTTTATGCCAAGTGCCGGATTTAACACGTTGGTGTGTCATAGTATACCCATCCCTGGTCTAGAGGGTCTGGCTCATAAAATATTGGATTGCCATTGATGAAGATGTTGAGGTTTGGATCCCAGGTGAAGGCACTAGAGTTTAGCTTTACACGTGTGATTTAACACTGTGTTTTTCTCATCCCCCTCATTGCCCTCACCCCCCCAAATTAATGTGGGTGTATTTACTCAAATCTACTCTAAATCTGTAACTGTTGTATTAAGGCTGAGTCTACCACTTTTGATTTTAATTTTAATATAAACACATCATTCATTATTTGTGTGAAAATTGCTTTAATCTCAATTCGTAGTTATAGAACAAATATTGTTGGAAACCTTCCACATTATTCCCAAGTTTCTTTTTTTTTTCCTCTTTCAAGTTATTATACTCTAGTTACACAATAGCTATGTAAAATTAATTTTTAATTTTCTAACTAAAAATACTTGGTAATTAGTATAAGTATATTGGTGAAAGCAGATTACAAAGAAACAGCCGAAAATAGAACAAGATGTAGTTGGCTTGTGAGGTCGGCCAGGCCCATCGAGAGGAACGGTCAAGGGGGGCAAAATCTCCAGGGCCTGGCTCAGCTTCGAGACTTTTCCTTCTTATTTTAGACGAAAATATAAACTTTTTAGCAAAACTGAATAAAAGCGCAAGATAATTCGAAATTTAAATTAGGTACATTAATTACCACTATTTAAACTTGAGTGTATGAGCCATAAGCAAGATTAAAGGTTACTCCATTAAGGCTATGGAATGCTGGTGACCTAACGGAAGAAATCAAGTATCTTAAAGTGATACATAAGAAAAACATTTCTAAATCTACTCTGCAGTCTCTAAAACTGCTCAACAAAATAACAGAACTCAATATTGCAAATGTGTTGCTTTGCGCACATTCTGCAAATTCCTAATTTCTGTTGCTCAAGTAGAACGATCTTTTAGTGCGCTTAGCAGAATAAAGAATTGTTTGAGATCAACATTGGGTCAACAAAGACTAACTGATCTGGGAACACTATCCATTAAAGGAATACTTGCTCAGACATTGAATTGTTCGCTGATAGAAAAGCTCAAAAGGATAATTTTAAATAACTTAGTTACATTCTAAGTTGAAGTCTTAGTTAAAATGTTATATTTAAAAAAGATAACCTCAGAAATAAAACATACAAAAAAGGAATAAAGGTAAGCCTTTTATTTAAAGTTCTTTTTTTACCACTTTTCAATTTAAAACATTTATTGCAAATGTGTGTTTGTTTGTTGTATTTCTGAAAAATTATCATGTCTAATTGGATGGAAACTAAGTTTTCTTGGGAGAAACTTTTGGAATAATTTTCTTAAAATCGTTGTTAAAAATTATGTAGGCATACTAGTTTTGTTATTTACAAAAGAATATAGTCTATAAATAGTGCAAGGTCTTTGAGGTTCCTTGTTTTGAGGATTGTGAGGTGTTTGAAAAGTTGTGCATTAGAGTAATGGAATGGGGGCCTGACAAAATTCTTTGCCCCAGAGCCCCTGGTGCCTCGTAACAACACTGAGGTTGGTTCATAGTTGCCAATAAATGTTATTGCTGAAATTAATAAGTCAGTTAACGTTACAAATGGAACAATAAGATTCAATGGGTACCTACATAAATAACATTAACATAATTTTATCAAATTCATTTTTACTGATGTTTCAAAAATAGGACTGTGGGGTCAAATGGCAAAGTTGTGGTACTAAACTAACCAAGGGAAATAATCCAGTAGAAATTGAGAAAAACAAATGTTCCTATTTGACTTTGCAAATAATACATAGATAGTAAATAATTTAACACAATATTTACTTTAATTGTCTAGTTATATCATAAAAGCACTATTTTTCTGTATTCAATTTGCTCATATTTCTCAGAAACAGCTCACTCCTCTCAAAGACCACACACAAATTGTTCTCATTTAATGTTCAGCTAAGAGTTGTTTCTAATACTTTGCAGTCCATGTTGGAAAAAAAATTATATTATACACACATATATACATACCGTCATATAAGTAAACTATGCGGCCAAATCTTGAAAACCATTTCTTAAACGCAGCTCCAACACAAAAGTGTTAGTTCAAAATTCAATCCACCCAACACCCACCTTAAAGCAACCTGGAATCACCACACAATCTTTACTGTGTTGTTGTTTTCCTGCTATTGAGAGTATCACAAAGCATTGCCATCAGAGGGCATCACTAGCCTATCAACAATGTTAATATGGTAAAATGGTACAAAGTATTACACGTCTCATGTTAGACTGAATTGTCCAGTGACAGTGAAGTTGGGCTTTGAATCCCGATCAGGCATGCTTTGTTCTTATTTTCCTAAATGGTTTCCCACTAAACCTTCACGCAAAAGTTGGTACATTTCCTATTAAACTCTACCTTCCTCCTTCTTATTCAAGTATTGTAATTAATATAGGCATATAACCTGAAACCCGCCTCGAAGGGCTAGTTTTGTGTTAAGCTAGACTGCTGAGGATGGGGATATCGAGGTTCGAATCTCAGTTGGGTGAACTGGGGTGGTTTTTCCTAAATAGTTTTTCACTCTCCCTCCACTCAAATATGGGCTCACTTCCTATAAATTAAACCTTCCCAATTCCTAGCCCATCAGTGTAATTAGTACTTAAGTATATAACCTGAACGAAAACTAAAACTCAGTGAAAGATAAAAAAAAATGGTAAACTGTGTTTTTTACCCTGTCAGTGACAGCAGAGCCAGCCAAAGATGGGATGAAAGACTTGCAAGGTGTTACCAGCAAAGGGAAGCAGTTGTTGTTGAGACATGTGTCCATCTTCCGGTGGCTGCCCCACTACACCAAGCTCGATGCTGTCGGTGATCTGGTGGCAGGTGTGACACTCGGACTCACCATGATGCCACAAGCCATCGCTTATGCTTCTCTAGCAGGACTCAATGCACAGGTAAACTTCTGTTAGAAAATACTGTCACATTAATAACACTGAGTAGAAAGGGAATTTACAATTGGGGCCTATTAGGATGGATATTCATGGGCCTGTATGCAAGGACGATGCTGAGCGCGGCCAGAGTACAGGCTGAGCACTAGCAGAGCATGAGGCCTGTCGTGGAAACTGCGCACAGCGTCGTGTTGTGGAAATATCTTCTGAGTACGGGCAGAATATAGCCTGAGCAAGCCCGGGACCAGACTTTGGCGAGACTCAAGATATTGCGTCATAGATCATACTAGCACGAGGCTCATACTCTGCCTGTACTCTGGCTGTGCTCGGCATCGTCCTTACATACGGGCCATAATGTATTATCACTGCCTTTCATGATACTTTAAACTACGGTGTAAACTTGATTATCCAGGCTAGTGATAGCGAAGAGTTGGATGGTTATTATAAACACTAGGTTAATCCATTTAAATTGTAAATTTAATAACTCATTACATTAAAAAAATAAAACTTCCTTAACAAACAGGTTTTAGACAGATAGTTTGCTACATTTGTTTCGAAGGAGATGAGATGTTCATTCTCTCTCTCTCTATATATATATAT
>CABFVX010003667.1:26468-53869 GCA_902151425.1 Timema shepardi | reverse complement strand
CCCCCACCCCACCTCATAAATTGGTTAAATATCCGCCACTGCCAGTAGAAGGCCAGAGATATCTAGTAAACTAAAAACTCTAGTGGGATCAGAGAAAAACAACAACAACTATTAAATGACTAATTTGTTGAAACAAGTTTTGGAGAAAATGTTTCATATCATGTCATTTATACATTCAAATATTTTACTCTCATAACTTTTTATTATGATTTTAGGAAGATTTGTTGACATTTTAACCGTGTGTATATAACTTGGCTCATGAAAATGTATAAGAAAATTGCAATACTTTCACTACTTTAAGAACAGGTGAGCCATCTTTAATCACTGTGACAACAAGATAAATAAATCTTACATAATAATTATTAATCTCTTTAGTTTTATGAGCTAATTCTAACATGGTACATATTTTGTGTAGTGGCCAAATGATAATCTATAAAATGCTGATGATCCACCAAAAATATTCTACCCCATGTCAGAGTTTCTCGATTCCTGAGGTAAACCAATAATGTAAAACTATTTACACTAAAGAGTCATGCACTTTCTCCCTTAGATCCTTTATTACTCCTTCATATATTAAATTTGTTATGAAACATTAGTTTTTATGAGGCTAGAATGGTGATATTCATATTTTAATACTATTTACATCCCAAGCATGAATTAGATGATTGCATCAAGTTATTAACAAGTTAATGCCTTGGGGAAAAATTCATAAACATCTTTTTCTCTCCGACCTCGGTGGTCTTGGGGTAAAGTGCTCGCCTCAGGACCCAATGTTAGTGGGTTCAAACCCAGCCAGGGTCAATGGATTTTTCTTGAGCCATAAAAATCTGTGTCGCAATTTCCTTCAGAGGGGAAGTAAAGCCATGTTGATTATGACATGTAAAAGAACCCTGGATGGTATGAGAAATTAACCTTTCCCAGAAAAAATTGATAGGCCCTTTCACTCTTGCTCATAGAAATTTTCATGTGCTGATATAATCAGTCATATCAGAAAGTCTGTGTTAAATATCTCAAATAAATAAAATCTCTTTCTCTACAGGAAAAATCAAACTTGAAACATTCCACATCTCTTTAGGAAGAACAGACATAAAATACAATGGTTCACAGTGTTTTTGTGTATCACCAAATATTTGGTTGTCACTAGTTCTGATATCCCCAGTTTAGGGAAGAGATTTTGTTTGTCATTTGAACCTATTTGTAAAAAGAATACGGATATTTATTAGGCTACTCACTAAATTGTAATACACTAGACAATAGTTTTTTAAAATTTAATAGGAGCAAATCCAGATAATTTAAATTATGGATAGTCTGTAATTATGGAAAAAAAATAGTTATAAGGTATGTAAAGAATTGAATGTACACAATATGTCATATAAATAACACATTTATTAACAGAACTATACGGTATAGTGGGAAAAAAAATTATATGCAGTGAAAACAAAATAATGAATGGCCACTGCTTGTTCAAAAATGTCACATTTTACCTTTTAACAACAACTATATCACCCAAATTGTATGTATCTGGACATCAATGTAATTGATTATTTTCAGTTAATATTAACATTTTCTTTTTAATGCAAACAATTTTTCCAGATAAATCAGAATTTTGTAAAATCATGATTTGAATGGAAGGGTTTCTAGTGTACTCTAGGAAATTGTTATTTAATCAAAACAAAAGTAACTTCTATAAAACTGTTGGAATTTGGTTTATATAACTAATAATTTTAATATTTTCTATAAATTTGGGGTGAAAATAATTTTGTATTGCTAAATAGATGCATTTTTATTTGCAGAATGTTTCAAAATGTAATTATTTTCAACATTGCAGGTCAAATCAAGCCAGGATTACCAACCTTTGGACTTCCACCATTCTCGGCTCAAGTTGGTAACACAACCTATTCTTTCATGGGTATGTGTGAGAAGCTGGGTTCTGGGATCATCATGGTCCCTGTGGTGGGAGTTTTGGCCAATGTGGCCATTGCTAAAGCTTTCTGTGAGTATTCACCATAAT
Organism: Timema shepardi; assembly: GCA_902151425.1. Taxonomy (NCBI): domain Eukaryota; kingdom Metazoa; phylum Arthropoda; class Insecta; order Phasmatodea; family Timematidae; genus Timema; species Timema shepardi. The sequence goes on along the minus strand of CABFVX010003667.1, from coordinate 51,858 downwards.
AATTGACATACACACTGAAACTACATACACAACTTTTGTTCCAGTAAACTTTTCACTTCATTAAAAGGGTTCTTATTTATTATAATTTTCTTTCAATATGTTTTAATACCATTTGGCCTGAAACGTAATGAAGTTACTGGAGAGTTGAGGAGACTACAAAATGATGAGTTACCTATCCTGTACTCATACTAAGACATTGTGAGGATATTCAAGTCTTGTAGATAACGTTGGGTAGGGCATGCAGCGCGAGTGGTAGAATCTAGAACCTTGTTCATGGTACTGACTGGCAAACCCAATGGGAAGAGACATAGAGAAAACCTAGACGTTCATGAGAGGATAACATTAGAATGGACCTGAACGAGAAAGGATGTAAAGAGGTGGACTGGATAGAACTCAAGATAGGTATAGGGTGTAATGAGGTTGACTGGATATAATTAGCTCAAATTAGGGATAGGCTGTAATGAGGTTGACTGGATTGAACTAGCTCAATATAAGGATAGGGTATAATGAGGTGAATTGGATAGATCTAACTCAAGATAGGGATAGGTGCTGTAATTTTGTAAGTTTGTCAATGAACATTCGAGTTCCTAATGTAATTTAGTAAGTAAGTAATTGTTTAAGTACCATGTTACGACAAAGTAGGCTCTTTCTAATGTATCTGCAGAAAAACAAACTATGTGTAATTTTGTTTGTGTTACCATTTTACATTTCAACAAACACAAGAATTTTTACCAAACTTTCACATATACTTTTAATGTATAGTTATAATTTTCATACAGGTGATTTCACTACCAAGACTTACAAAATGTATCAACATCAGGGGCATAGGAGTAGAGAAAGATTACTAAGGGACTCCCAGCACCCCAAAACCTTTATTGAGATAGCCATTGAAGACACCTATTTTTTTAAGCGTCAGATATACCTCTACCTGAGAACACCAACAAATTCCTTAGTTTAAATCAAATAAGTTTCCAATCAAATTATCTTGCATATATGTTAGGGTTGACATAAGCTCATTTTGGCTCTAACCCTCTCCGCTGAAAACTGAACACATTCCTAGGCTCCTAATAGCCACTAAACCTACTCTGTCATTCAAATATTCTCGATTGGATCGCGAATTCAACACACTTCTTTCTACATTCAACAATATCAAAATGTTAACATGTCTTCTCTCTTAGGATACCTATTTAAATATGTGTAGGCTTATTATTTTAAATTGACTTTTCGCAAACACCCCTAGTACTTTTATTTTTAATCTGTTAGTTTAGTTAGAACTTAGAGAAAATGTATCCACATTTGCATATTCATAAAAAACCACCCTCAATATAGCTAGTCAATCAATATTTGGACCATTAACTCTCCCTCACTGACAAGCCAGACTATATGAACTTGACATTTAGTCCACATGCCCATCGATGCAAGTAATTTAGTATGTTATTTAATAGACACAGCCTAAATTGAAGTGTAGTTGTTTAGCATTTGTTGTGTTGTGGATTGTAAGTGACAAAACTAGTGTTGCAAAGTGTTTTGATTAGTTGATAAACAATAGGACATATGTGCTGACAACATAAACAGTGTGTAAGCGTTCCTTACGGTAGATCAGGCCAGAAGGTAGAATAAACAATAATATTTGCAAGCTAACAGGGCTGACACTTAACCAACAATTCTAGGAGGTCACTCTACCCACGAAGGGGGAGTGGGGGCAGGAGATAGAGCTCTGGGTCATCAGGTACTTGTGCCGGAGAGTAACCATCGTGCACAAGGTACCGGGTTCATACCCACCTAGGGGTCAGGCAGGCCATTGGTTAAGCATTCCTTGCAATAACTTATTCTGCCACAGGCTTCTAAATAGTCTTTTAAAATCTTTTATATCTTTATAGTACTTCTTATTCCCATCACATTTTGTACTAGCACAATAAAAACCTTAAAACCCAAGACGAACGTCAATTACAAACCCACACAATTATATTTCCAGTCATCTCCCTCATCCTTGACCACAACTCATCCTGACAGTCTTGGCACACACTGACGAGGGGGTGACATTTATTTACTCTTTTATTGTTATTTTACTTTAGCTATTTAATGTCCACTTTCTGAACTTACTGATTATATCAGCACACAACTTACAAAACTAACTCCAATTTAAAACAGACACAACACTTAGCCATTTATTCTTCACTGTAAAAGGTGAAACCCAGAAATTTTTTGGCCATCCCAGGAATTGAACCTGGAACACTTAAGCTAAGGTGTCGAACTATTGCTTCATGATGGTGGCATAGGTAAATTTACAAAACTTTGTGTGTTAAAGTTGACGTTCTCGCTACTCACTTTCACACACAAACCACACCAATGGCTTCGTTTGAAACAGATATCCATGTAAATGTTGTCAGCGGCTGGGATGTCGCTGGACGCTACCCAGGAGATGTTAACACTGGGGATGTGTAACCTATTTGGCTCCTTTGTTCAATCAACTCCAACAACCGGAGCCTTCACTAGGAGCGCTGTTAGCAATGCTAGTGGGGTCAAGACTCCAATGGGTGGACTTTATTCAGGTATAAACAACCTCAACTACTCGTTTCTTCAATCAATGATTTTCAGGAAATATAATTTCATTATTTTTTCCTTTTTAGCAGACATGAAAAGAACTATATTGAAATAATATAATTCACACGCACACTTAATGTAATAGATACCTGATAACCATTCAGTTAAAATATTGCATTTTATGTAGAGGTTAATTGACAAAGTGTCATTCTTTTTCGCGCCTCGTTTTACTACCCTTTTAGTCTATACACCTATGTACTAATTACTATAATGTTCTAGGGATTAGTAAGGTTGAATTTGAAGAAAGTGTACACACATATGCTTTGAGGGAAAATGTAAAACTATTTTCGGAAAGCCATGCTTGGTACACCCGACTTGAATTCAATCTCCAATCTCCTCGTCATTGGCAATCAACTTTATTGCAAGAGTGGCGTCTCAGACCACGTGGCCGCCGAAGTGGGTCAGAGTTTAATATTATATTTTGTTACAAAAAGGTTGAACTTAATCCTGACTACAATAGCAGTAATTGGCTATTAGCACGTTAGACCTACTAATACAGGTGTGGTTCAATCCTCGGTCCCGGCACAAATTTATCTGATTACCAAACCCTTCCTTCACCTCTGACAAGACATCTTGTGGATTTGGGGAATGCCAGGCCTCCACCGTGGTTCGGATTCCACGTTAAACTGTAGGTCCTCCATTTCATCTCACAATCACCTTACCATTGCACATTAGCGTAAGTGCGTATAAACCGAAAGGGTAGTAAGACGCGGTGCTAATAATAATAATAATACAAGTGTGCTTTGAACAATCTGTCAACCACCACTTTACACCTTCAGCTGGTGTTCAAGCCAAAGCTTTAAGATACTCCAACATCATTCTTAGATAGTAGGATTAAATATTTTTTACACTCCTGAAGAATTGTTGTTTGGTTTATTAACCATTCAATAATTGTATACTTTTATTTGTTTTAAAGTATGTACGTGTGTGACTTGTTTCAAACCTTTCATTTGCTAGCCCTGCCATATTTTTAATACAAGTTGTTTGATGTGCTAAATGTGAAGCCACCCCCAAGTTCAAATGTAATGGTGACATTGTGTTGTAGGAACCATAATCCTCCTCGCGCTGGGCTACCTCACCCCATATTTCTACTTCATCCCTCGATGCACTCTGGCTGCTGTCCTGATAACTGCAGTCATGTTCATGATAGACTTCAAAATCATGATTCACTTGTGGAAATGTAGCAGTGAGTTGCTTAACAGACAGTTTTTGATAATATGTACTAACAAATCATAACGATATACTTTGTTGTTACTATCATTCCATTCCTGTGTTCTTGTACAGGAGGCACTTTACATCCATTGTCACATATGCAGCAGAAACATGGACATTGAATGTAAGAGAGACCGGGAAAGTGGAGGCCGTGGGAATGAAGTTATCCGGGAAAGAGTGGGATACAAGGAGTACATGAGATAGTAAAGGAAGCAAGATAAATACAGTGTGGGCATGTAATGAGGATGGCGAAAAAAATGATAAAAATGAAGTAGGCTATGTAGGAAAAAGATCATAAGGGAGGCCAAGAAAGAGATGGAAGGAGCAGATAATGAAAATGTAAACTTATAGTTTCACACACAAGTGGAAATTAAAGTTGGAACAGATGTATCTCTGTTTAATTCTTTCTTTCAATTTAAATAAACTTCAATTTTCTTTAAGAGGCAACCATTGCCTTTTTGTCCATTGGCGTCAGTGTAAAATGTGAACTGTGTTCTTCTTTTCATTGTAAAGGCCATATTGTGTTCGTCCCCCTTTTATATGTTTCTATCCACCTTTCCTGTACCTTCTTCCAAATATAATACATTTACCTCATAAAGCGAAAAGAGGTTTTCCTTAGAGTTATATCATTATATACTCACATCCAATGTCCTTTTCCTGTGTTTGTCCTTTGTGTTATACCTTTTACATGTTCCTATCTATGTGTCCTATCATTCTTTACCATTTTCCTTTTTCTCCCCTTTTGTGTTTTTATGGTTTTCTCTTTTAGGAAGTTGCGTTGCGCGTTTCTATCCACCTTTCCTATACCTTCTTCCAAATATAAGACTAGTTCTGTAAAATGAAAATAAAGTGGAGTGTAGGGAGGCGTGCGCTGGTGTGAGGATCTGTTATCTTTGTTTGTCAGTAGGACAAGTGGCATCATTCTGTGTAGACCAGTGGCTGTGTTACACACATTTGTTTAATGACGTGCACAGGCACATTTGCGATTATATTATGGACCACAAACTCTAGCAGTGAATGAACATCAAATCTACATCTTACTCAGAAAATCTGGAACGGAGACCTTGGTGCAGTGGGCTTACGGCAATGAATCTATGAGCCATCCAGTGTGTTTTGAGTGGCACTCGTGCTTCAGGAGAGGCAGAATGTCTCTGAAAGACAAAGAGAGGTTAAGGTGACCTTCCACGAGCACAAACTCGTAAATTTGATCTTGAAAATCTGGGGTTCTCCATTGCAAATATTTTGTTTGGTCTCCGAGTTGTAACTGTAGATCTAACTCTCGTCTTCAATGATGATCCTCTATATGAAGGTTGGGTCATCCAGGGCATGTTAACGGAGTTCCTGACAGACATGAGTACAGGTGCTCCTTCTGTTCGGGGGTCAGAAGCCTGGGTACAAAATTGATGGCAATGCAGTGCATGTTAAAAATGGATGTGAGGATTGTTCACACTGATCTGTATGACCCATTCACGATGTCAGAAATGTCCTTATTGGTCATCCGGTGATCTTCACCCACAAGTTGCTTAACCATGCTCACAATCTCCGGGTTTGTTCTTGTGGAAGGTTTCAGTGACGTTCTGCATCTTCTGAAGTGTGAGTGCCACTCAAAACACACCGAATGGCTCGTAGCTTCATTATCACAAACCTGCTGCATCATTTGGAAGGTCTTTGTCCCAGATTTTCTGAGTAAGATGCAGAATTTTATGTTCGCCCTTTGCTCAAGTTTGCAGTCCATAATAAAATCGGAAATGCGCTCGTGCACGCCATCAAATAAACGTGAGTAACACAGCCACTTGTCACACAGAATGATGTCACTTATCGTACTGATAAATGAAGGCCACAGTTCGCCACACTGGCGCACACATCCTCATGCTCCACTATGTTTTCATTTTACAGAACTAGTCTTGAAACTTTTTGATACCCCTTTGTATACTTCCATCTATGTGTGAAACTATTAATATATACCCTGATTTTGGTTGGATGAACAGTAGGGAAAATCAAAACATATTTCCTTGCGGCCAACATTGATAATATTTTCTTATATTATTTGTGTTATTTGATAGGTATTGATAATATCTATCAAAAGTAACATCTGCAGATGACATGACTTTATGTATGAATATATTAGCATTGTTTTAGTAACTTTAGTAACTAACTTCTAGTGTTCTTCCTACCAAAATCATACTATAGGTATGCTGACCTGTAGCAATCAAGTATTGTACAAGAGGCTGTTTAAACGCTTACCCCAAGTCACCTGCTGGTTATAATTTAATTAAAGATTTAGTAGCCAATGAATCCACTAATCCATCAAATACTTTTGCACTAAGCCATGAGTGAAGTATAACCTTGAGCGGGAATAACTCCAGGATAACTCGGTGAGTGGTGTAGTATCAGCCTTGCTAAGCCAAAAGTTCCAGGCCCGGTTCCTGTGTCTATGTGTTATTTTTAAACTAATATGGTTTAATTGACGTCTTAAAAGTGTTTTATGCCCATGTAGAATCCACCACTAAACGTGGTGTTCTAAACCATTCTTCAAATTTTCTTTAAACTAAGTTGGCATGTTATATTTTCATTTCATCAAATACAATTTATTTCAATATAATTATCAATCTTAGAGAAATACCATAGTATTTATTATTTAATCATTTTATAAAACATGAATGCTAAATGATGAATGATAGAATTATTTGTTCATTTACTAATGACAAAGTTTATTAATTATTATTTAATTTATTTTGCATTTATGATCCTTGAATTTAGAGAATGTATATTTTTAAGAAAACATTGTGAACCAGATTAGATGAATATATTATTAGAATTAACTGCTCAAACTGTTTATTTTAGATTCATTATTGTTTCCAGTCTGTGGCCTGGGTCAGTTTTTTTTATTCAATCCATATATTTTCCATTACCGGCTTGCTAAGCATGTTGTAGCTTCAGATACCTTATAATATATCTTAAGACTAGGACAAGCACAATATCCAGTCCTTGGCTGTTAATTCATCACTGTGAAAGGATAAACCCACATTTCACCAATCATAAATGTTTCAGCCTTGCCGGGAATCGAACCTGAGACCCTTAGCTCAATAGATAGACAGACTATTGACTGAGCTAAGATGTCAGATTGCTCAAACTGTAAAGGTTCCTTAAAAAATGAACAATTTGACTGGCCTCTTTGTATAGTGGTCAATGTTCATGGCTACTAACTTAGAAGTACCGGGTTCAATTCTTGGTGGTACTACAGGTATTTTCACCAAAATGGTAATTGTTCCTATATGGTCATCATGGTATAGTTTATTAGGCTTAATCTATTTCCAAGATTTAATCATTATCATCACATCATATCATCAAGCTAATGTAACTGTATCTATATAGTGCCCCAAACTTAAAAGTTGGTTACAAATCAGCCAATGTTAGTAGGTTAGAAATGTCAAACTGAAAAACACTGATGGCACTAGGAAAGAAAAAAGCATGAATAATCATTTCCAAGGGCATTGTATTCTATGTAGTATTTGAAGAATAATTGTATCCACACCTGTGCAGATGATTTATGTTTTCCCAGAGCGAGATCTGTTTGCTCTGCTGATAACTCTGGTCAGTTCTTTGATGTTTGGCGTAGAGGTTGGTTTACTTATGGGTGCAGTCTTCAACATGATGCAGCTCCTTTACTTGTGGGCCAGACCAATTATCTATGTTAAACTCTGCAAGGTTGGTAGATTTACAGTGACCTCTGTGAGAGATCACGGCAAATAATATTAACGAGTACTGTGCTCACTTATCATGAGTCATTGACATTGTTGGATCAACGACAACTCATTGACAGAATAAAGACGGATTCACACTTAGAGGGCTGTGTGCCTGTTGTTACCACTCACACTCACAGAACTGTGCTTTGGCTGTGTTGTGTCGTTACCATGCTCTGACTATTTTGGTCACCATATTTACCTTTGAAATCTAGTTTTTCCGCTATTTCCTTCCAAATAACTTCTTTAATGAAATTATAATTATTGTATTCTTTATCTTACAAATTATATATCTGTACCAAAGTTATTAAGTTTCTTTCCACCATAATTACTGCACACGATAGTTGTGTTGGATATTATCCAGGTATTGTCACTTTGTAGATTAGAACCTTTGTGAAAGTTAGCCTTTGCCAGAAGAAGCTGAAATAGGAGAAACGACACATGGTCAACCATAGGGTTCCCGGATTTCAATTCCCACTGACAGGGCTGTGCGTCTGGGCCGTGACCTTGGGAGAACACGTTTGAATCCATTCAAGTCAACATAGCCAGCGCATTATCGGTGCACAGTTGGCGCACAGCCCTCTCAGTGTGACTCAAACAACGGTCCTACAAGGCTATTCATATGGAAATGACCTGTTCAAGATTGTCTGCAGCACGACACAGCCGGCACACAGACCTCTCAGTGTGAATACAACTTTAAATGACATTTATTCCAGTAGTTAAATGATTTCTACAGTAATGTATAGAGAAAAATGGAAAATAATAAATATTTCTATGCTTAAAATAATTGTGTATGTATAGCAATGCTTTTAAGTACTGTTATATAAGTGATTCTTAAAAAAAAAACTCCCTCAATAAGGAAAACCTCTTTTCGCTTTATGAGGTAACTTTATTATATTGGAAAGAAAGTAAGAGAAAGGTGGATAGAAACATTTAAAAAGAACAAAAACAAATTGGCTTTTACAATGAAAAGAAGAACAGCATTCACACATTAGAATGCTGCCAATGGGCAAAGAGGTAATGGCTGCCTCTTGAAGAAAATATCTCATTACCACCTAATCCCTTGACCTAGATTTCATTATATTAGAACTCATCAAGAGGGAATGTGAAACACACAACACACACGCACAAAAAAAGGAAACATTTTATGAAGTTGCGCTTTACACTTCCTCCTAATGAGTTTTGATAGAATGAAACCAAGGTCGGGGAATTGGTTGGCATTGATTGATGTTCTTCAAGAGGCAGCCATTATTTACCTGTTGGTCAAATGGCAGCAATGCAAAATGTGAATTTAAGTCTTTTCATTGTAAAAGTCATATTGTGTTCTTTCCTTTTTAAAAAATGCTCTATTAGACATGGTGAAAATGTTCAGTAATTTTATCAATTTGTTCTAGATCATTTCAAATATATGGATAGGTTGGATTATTTTTTATTTCCTCAAATAGAAAAAAAGTATTGTAATGGTGAACATTTATTTCTTCGAGATCACAACAGCTCTTGATGTTTTATGTTCCGTCAAAAATAAAAAATGGTGGATTTTAATAAACTGACAAGCCCTTTGTTTGGCTGTTTGTATGTTTGTCTATACCTGAGGCTAGAGATGAAACATTTTGATCAACTTTGTTCAAACTTGACTTTGTATTCAAATGTTATATTGCGATACCTCAAAGTGAAATCATGATTATATAGCTCTAATTTTTCAAAAATAGTTTTGAACATTTTATTTAAAATTTATACCCAGGGATTTTTTTATGTTATATGTAACACTGTGTACTTGTTTATTCCGGAAACAATTATTTAAGGGTAGTACACCTAAGAGTTTTGAAAATTTGAAATTTTACAAAAAATTGCTCTTAACAATTATGTTCAGAATTAGTGTCTGGGAAGTGTTTTAAGAGATAAATAACACTTTATATTTTTTAGAGGGCAAATTATTTCGGTTTAGTTTATCTGTAACCGATTTTTGGAAATATTATTCCAAACTATAATAGACAATATACAACTGTGAAATGCTTTTTTTTTTAGTAGGAAGCCACTTTTCTCTTTCCAATTTCTCTTTTTTAACAATAATGTTACCCACCTCGGTGGCGTAGTTGGCTAACGCACTTGTCATGTTGAACTCGACTACTGAGGACGGGGAGATCGAGGTTCGAATCTCGGTCGGGTGAACTGGGGGTGGTTTTTCCTAATTGGTTTTCCACTCTCTCTCCCACGCAAATGCGGGTTCACTTCCTATAATTGAACCTTCCCAATTCCTAATCCATTAGAGTAATTAGTACTTAAAAAGCGTATAACCCGAACGGGTAGTAAGACGCGGTGCTAATATTATTAACAATAATGTTAACTTTTTTTTTACCAGTATATATTCTTGTCATGTTAAACAGTCTACCACTGCTAAGTGTTCAAATGTCTGAGGTAATGTTGTGTTTCACCAACATGTATTGAATTCATGTGTTTGTTCACAGAGTGAAAAGGGTTGCGAGTATGTCCTGGTGACTCCTGACCTCGGACTGGTGTACTCGTCTCTGGACTACTTGAGAACAGAGCTGGGTAAAGCCGCCGTGCTCAATGGACGAGGAAAATTGCCAGTTGTTCTCAACTGCGCTCACTTCAAGCGAGTGGACTACACTGCCGCTTGTGTGAGTACAAGCATAAACATTATCTTTTCAGGACCTGCTGCTTTATTTGAGGAATTTAGCTTGCTCTTTCTCAGCCAACTGACTATATCAGCACACAACTAATAAACTAATTTAAATATTGAACAGACACAACACCCAGTTCTCCGGCCATTAATTTATCACTGTGAGGGGGGTGGGGAGACCCACATTTCACCAGTGCTTTTTTTTTTTTTTGCCGTGCCAGGAATCTAACCCGGTGCCCCTAGATTAGTGGACAGACACACTACAGGCTTCATGGTTTGTTGGACTTACTCCAACCTAATAGGTCACAGTTATATCCCTAAAGGCTGCACTTAGTGCTGAATTTGATTAATAAACTTTATATATAATATATAAAATCAAATACATTTATCCATTGTACTAAACAATAATAGCATATTAATTCTGTGTATGCCACCAGGGAATCAAATTAATTTTGAAGGATTTCACAACATCCAAGCAGCCGCTGCTATTCCTGAATGCTCAGACTAGCTTGGTGCAGTTCCTTCAAAGCAACAACATAAACACTGCTCAATATGGAAACTCAGAAGAGGAGATTGTTGATATCTTGCTTGGTGAGAAAACATTACAAGGTTCATTAGATCAAATAATATATTAACTTCATCTAATAAAGGTGACCTGGTGGTCTAGGGGTAAGGTGTCAGACTTCTGTGCTGGGGGTTCCGCGGTTCAATCCTCGGTCCCGGCACAGATTTATCTGATTACCAAACTCCTTCCTTCACCTCTGACAAGACGTGTATTAATCACAACTTGTGAATGTGGGGAATGTCAGGCCTCCACCGTGGTTTGGATTCCACATTAATCTGTAGGCCCTCCATTTAATCTAACAATTACCCTACCCATTACACGTTAGCGTAAGTGCGAACAACCCGAACGGGTAGTAAATAATAGTAATGCATCTAATATAATTTGAAAAAAAAAATATTTTTTTGTAATCATGTAATCATTAGATTTTCATAATAATGAGAAGCAGTATATAAATCTCACTGGTGCCATATTTATAAGTTCAATCTTCTTTTTTTTTTCTTTTTTTTTTCTTCTGTCAATTCCTTGGTGTAAGCCAAGCCTTTGATTGAGATTTAATCCTCAACTCCTTGACTAAAGCTGTAATTTGTTCTGAAGTTTCCACACATGTTGATAAACTGCTTAAATCAAATGATGTTTAAGTACAATATATATTTGATGTATACTGATGTGTGTTTGAAAGTATAATCAAAGATAAGTAGTGTGTAGGTACATGAACAATACACAACTCCTGCTCAAGGTAGAAACAAACAAAAGGATAATGACACTATCAGTGTTGAATCAGCTTACTAGTAGGCCTAACAATTTATATTATATTTAAAGTTACACTTAATATATGGAATTGTTAGTCATATGTTGAAGTACCTCAACTCATAATCAGCATCATCAACTGTTTCCAGCCTCTGGCCAGGTCAATTTAGTAAAATGCCTCCATCTTCCTCTGTCTCCCTTGCAGTCTTTTTTCTGTATAATTCATCTCCATCATTTTCTTTGGCATCTTCTCTTTTTCCATCCTCTAGTAATGGAGCGGTTCCAAAATTGAACCGATTCCGATGCTGATTCTATCAGTTTGGTTCTAAGTTCAGAATTCCGTTTAACGACATAAAATAATCTAAAACCATGCAACTAAATTAATTTCATTCGATGTATATATTTATTAATTGTATATTTAATTATGATGAAGGAATTAAGTACTTCAAATAACAGAAATGGATTCCGGTTCCTAAGTTAAGATCTGCTGGAACCAAGGTACCAAAGCACCTGCTTGACCCTTCTTTAATATTAGGCCAATACACAAACCTGTGAAATTAACCACTCCAAATACATACTAATTTGATTCTGACTTATTTTAATTATGCTTTCAGGAGAGCAGTTGGACCTAACAAGGTCAGAAACATTGCCATTTCTTGGTAAAAGCCAAGAGTTAAAAGTTTCTGTTGAGGATGAAAATATTTTGGTTGGAACGTTGACTCTGAAACAAGAAAGATCTCAGGAAACACAAGAAAAATCGACCAAATGCTGAAAATAATGATGAATATTAAATACTGCACTAAATCACATTTATGACTGCAATATATATATATATCACCTATTATATGCAGAGATAACAAGATAAGCAACATCTGATCAAGATACCACTCGCATATCAACCGTTACTGTAGCATTGTTTTTATAAAATGGAGTTATCATGAATTATTGAACCAATAAAACAACATTGTCAACATTTATTAATTTAATTACTGCCATGATATTAATTAGTACTGGGCAATCCAGCCCTTTTGCCGACTAGGCCGATGCCGGTCATTTGTTGCAAATCTTGCAGATTACTGATGCTGATCATTTGGTTTATTTTTTTACAATATAACAAAGGTAGTATACAAGACCAACAATATACATTTTGAATATACATAATTCTTTGTTCATCACAGTTTGAGCAGCAATATTAATAAAGATAAAAAAATAATCATAATATAAAAACTTTAATATGCCATGGCAACTATTTGAAAAGGGGGGCGAGGCAAATACAAAATAGGTAAGTTTTTAGACCCCTTTGATATAATCTAAAATGATCAACTGTGAGAGTAAATTATTAATAATTTATAGTAGCTACAGCAAGACCTCCCTGTATCAATCTTCTGTTGGTGACCTGGTGGTCTAGGGGTAAGGTGTCAGACTTCTAAGCTGGCGGCCGGAATTCAATCCTCGGTCCCAGCAAAGATTTATCTTATTACCAAACCCTTCCTTCACCTCTGACAAGACATCTTGTGAATGTGGGGAATGCCAGGCCTCCACCGTGGTCTACCATTACACATTAGCGTAAGTGCGTATAACCCGAACGGGTAGTAAGACGCGGTGCTAATAATAATAATAATAATAATAATCTTCTGTATAGTGAAATTTTATATATATAAAAAAAATTTCAAGACTAATCAATATTATCCCCCAGTAATGATGACGATATAAGGTAAAAACTGAGAAAAAATAGAATGTAGATGTTGCAAGAAGAAGAAGAAGGAAAAGTTTGGTTAAGGTCATTGCGATGCTAACAGGTCGGTATCGTCTCCACACACACATCTCATCCCTTTCATCAAGTAGCCTTCCTTTTCTATAAATCAGGGCAAATTTATTTCATTATTTCTAATTGACGGTTTATACTCGCATTTGTTTGTCTCTCAGTTTTGTGGAAAAGGTTGTGTTGTTGAAGAATGTGGGGAGTGAAATGCAAAAAAAGGATTTGGCGGTTGAATTTGGCTGTGTGTAAAACAATACGTCGTGGTCTTCAATTTGCTCAAAATGTTGCTGACTATGTATTTCACAGACTTAATAAGTGTGAACTTTTCTGATCAGTCCTCATCAAAATTTACTGTGCAGCAAGACTTTAGAAAGTTTTTCCACACAAATGTAAATCCATTTGAATACATGTTTTTAAAGTTATGGTCAACAAATATATATATATATATATATATATATATATTATATATATTATATATTATATATATATATTATTAATTATCTTTATGAAAATAACATGTACCTATATAATGTGATTCATATTCACTTATAATGAGGGCATTGAATAGGAAATATTTCTAAATACAATAGACTACACAATTTAGGCCTATGTATAAAAAAATTCATTCTATACATCGAAATTTCTACATAATGATTTTTTTTATGGAATCGACTTTGATACATGGAGGTCCGACTGTAATTATTTCATAACTAGCCCAAAGTTAGTCAAACCTAGGATTGTGTTTATTTGTTTTCATTTTTTCCATGAAGAGTAGCTATTATTATAATAGTTTGAATTTTAAAAAAACATTTCCTTTAACCAAAAAATAGTTATGATGACCAAATACATATTTTAAAGTAGATTAATATTTATAAAATATGCAAAATAATAAATTAAGGTGAAAAATTATCTGAGCAGTCCAGTAATCATGAACCAATGTTAATTTTTTTTGGTACTGCTACCCCTTACATTTACCGTTTCATTCTTTTATACTTTCTCTCGTTTGTTTCTCACAAAGTGTTGACCTTGAAATCTACTCTGAGCAATATCTCTTCCTCTCACTCACTCACTCACTCTTTGCCTCACTTACAAGCTGTCAAGTATGAGTCATCCTTTCAAACATCAGGTACGTTTTCGCGGTTGACCTGATATCGATGTTTATGACCACATCATTTTCATGGTTGACCTGGTATCAAGGTTAACAAAATGTTTATGACCAAGACGATACCAGAGCTCGGTTTGGTGATGCTTTTCTTGACCAGACTAAACAGCCGAGAATTTGTGCGCCGATTTCAAAACAGCATCACTTCTTATGTTAGATTTAAATGAGTATAACTTTGTAGTCAATGGATTTTAAGATTTTGTAAATTAAAATGGACAGAAAGTACTAGCTATAAATACATGGCAGTAAGTAGGTACTTAAAACTTGTTTAGTTATGGATAAAAGAGAGTACTATATAATATAGGCCTGTTTAATATCAGATATTACGTTCTTCATGTTTTCTAAGGTTATTTTTGGGAAGATATGTTTAGCTTTACATGTTGTGTAAATATTAGGAATAGTCAAAATAAGCACAAATCTAACTAAGAATGAAACTAAATAGCTCATTTTCAATCAATTTGCAGTACATGTACTAGGATTACATAATTCACCTACCAGCTGTTAGATCTACTCCACTCCAACCACCATTTTTGTTTAAGAAAAAATCTCAAAATTGTTTTCACACTCCACCTTGGTCAGGATCACTTGGTCGTAAGCTACCAATACCAAGATGTAACCAAGTCGATCGCAAAAACTCACCTATTGTTTCTCCCTAACCAGTAAACAGCACCCACTACTCCCTTCTCCGTTCCACCAGACAAGTACAAAGATCTATTTTGTCTGCTACCCATCTTAAAACTAATAAGTCATCATTACCCCGACTTCTAGCCTACACAATACAAAAAATGAGCGGTATCAGGTTTAAAATTCTGATTATTGGCTTTACCAATTGTGCCCTGATCAGCTGGTCTGTATCTGTTGAGCCCTAATAATAATAATGATTATTATTATAATATATAAATATTATAATAATAATTATTATTATTATAATATATAAATATAAGTAAAATCTCTTTTTGATTTATGAAGTACATTATGTTAAATTTGTAAGAAGGTACAGGAAGTAATTATAGTATTTTTATGTGATATAAACTGTTATTTAAATATTATGTACAATTGACTGAATAATAAACTATATATATAAAAACATTTTAATTATTTAACTCTGTGTAACGTGAATGGATAATAAGATGCAATGAAAAGGAAATGTTTAAACATAATACAAACTACAAGATACACCATGCTGAGGATTTGGCCCTGGGTCATGGGCACCCGGTCAAACACTGACATGTAATAAAGAAAATTATAATTTAAAAGAGGACATTTTCAAAAGTTGAACAAATAAAACAGCTTATAAGATTTCAACAATTTTACATACAATTAATTGTTCATGCACCTTAAAAATCTGAATCTATAGAATTGTAATCTCTTAATATAATGATGGATTAAATACTAAAGATATTATATTTGTTAATTACAGTCATAGCTGTTTATAGTTATATTATTTAAATTGAAAAACAACACCCAAACACAGGATTCAAACTCAGGACTTGGGCTTAGTATGCCAACGCTCTAACCACTGAGCTATACAGAAATTGTTCCATGCTCAGGGTCAATTTTCATTCTGCCTCTAAATGAGGGAAAAATTATCATGGGCACGAAACGACTCCTAGATAGCTCAGTGGTTAGAGCGTTGGTGTATTAAACCAAAGGTATCTGGTTCAATACCTTGTCCGTCATTTTTAAATCTAAAGAATA
Organism: Timema shepardi; assembly: GCA_902151425.1. Taxonomy (NCBI): domain Eukaryota; kingdom Metazoa; phylum Arthropoda; class Insecta; order Phasmatodea; family Timematidae; genus Timema; species Timema shepardi. The sequence continues at coordinate 35,724 of CABFVX010003667.1, read as the reverse complement.
AGAATATCTTGATGTTATCTCCTTCTTTCATTAATAAATTAGAAGTTATTCTCGTGTATCTTCATTTCTGATCTTATCCAACCTCATACAAACTTTTACTTGTCTTAAGAATTTCATCTAAGATGTTTGTATCCAGCTATTATCGCTTTTTTTTTTGCCACGGTCATGGAGTAGATGGGCTGCTGTTACGTAAAATATTATAAAGTGACTTCAAGGGGTGTGTGAGAATGAAATGTTTGATTTGGGCCGGGATATAATTTACTATTTCAGGCAAGAGCGGGGGAAAAAAATTTTAAATTATTATTCTTGGGAAAGTTTAAGGAATTTAAACTTTCATTTATCTTCTGTGGTGTTTTGGTATTCCTTTTTGTGTTCACTAAAGTATTGAAGATGGGTTTATAAAATTATATTAAATTTTAGCATTATAATGTTTATATCTGATTACAAAAAATTATTAGTCATTTATAATAAATGCCCACTTTTAAAATAAATTTTTAAGTATTGGCTTTGTCAACAAGATTTTTTTTCTTTTGCCATTTTGTCTAAGATGTAATAAGGGAATGTGGAAATTGAAGTAAATTTATTTTATTTTGGAATCATGATGATTTACTAACGGCTTACTCTGATAGTTAACTATTAAGACTGAAACGTTGCTGTTCTTTGAGGAACCAACTTATCGTCTTAAATTTAATTAAAAGTGTAGACTAAGTACTAATAATAGCACTTCCTTGAAATTTCTGAGATTAAAGAAAATTTGTTTTGATTTTCACGTCAGGAATGAAAAACTTTTTCATCTCTGAAAATATAAAATTTTGAGATTTTCGCACACCTTTAGTTAATTCAAATCACACAGGAAAAACTAAAAAAAAAACTAAAATAGAGTGCAAAATGTTTTACACCTACAACATCTATTTAGTCTTATAGGTTTAACTTAAGCCTTACCTCTTAATAAAATTAGGGAAAACTACACACTGTAGACCAATAAAAAAACTGTAACGTTAACTTTGTAATGATTTGTTTAGCTTTAAGGTTTATACTAAATACATTAAGTTGTCACCAAATCATAGGTGTAATGACTATTTATGATATAGAAACATTCAATGTGACAGTTTGAAAAAAAACTGCTTTCACTCTATATAAGTTTAAGAAATAAATTTGATAATAGGAGAGACTACAGTTCAAATTTACAAAGCGGAAAGAAAGTAGGCCAGAAGTGACACAGTGCTGATTTTACATATTTACCATTTTTAACCCAAATAAAATATTGTATTTTTTTTTCTAAAAAACTTCAAGCATTTCAGAAAGAAATAAAGAACAATATACAATTTATGGGTGTCTAAAAAAATTGTTTCTTTATTTTGATGGAATTTCTGTTGCATTTTAAATTTAATATCATGTTAATTTAAATGACAGGTCATATTTTTTATTGTTGATAAAATAGAATAGATTTTCGAAATTGCTATACAAAATAATATAAAGACAAAATAAAAGAATGACAAAAATATCATTCACTTATTCCTCTTAATATTTGGCTTTGAAAAAGTGACTAAATTATTTAATATTGACATCGGGTCCTGTCCAAAAAATTAATCAGTTATCTTTTATGTAGGCTATATAATAATTATATTAGCCATGGTTTGAAGGGAAAGTTCTTAATAAATCTGATAGTAACACTAGACTATAGTAAACACGGACCATGTATCGTCACTACTGACTAATCTACCTACTGGGCATGCAGTGACTTGTCAGTTGTCACTTGTTCGCTCCTGTGCTGCACCCACAAGCTTCGGCGAAACCTTCGGTCTAATTTTGGCTGAAGCTGAAACTGAATGTTCAGTCGGACACTATGTGAAGTTCTCAATTGTAATTGATTGTTCAAAATGTGGTTAGACAAAATAATAAAAGACAATAACTATTCATTTCCAAGAGTTAGTTTGTAGAGAAAAAAAGTTTAATGTAGTCATTATTATTAGCACCGTGTCTTACTACCCGTTCGGGTTATACGCACTTACGCTAATGTGTAATGGTAGGGTGATTGTGAGATGAAATGAAGGACCTACAGTCTAACATGGAATCCGAACCACGGTGGAGGCCTGGCATTCCCCACATTCACAAGATGTCTTGTCAGAGGGGAAGGAAGGGTTTGGTAATCTGATAAATCTGTGCCGGGACCGAGGATTGAGCCCCGGACCCCAGCACAGAAGTCTAACACCTTACCCCTAGACCGCCAGGACATCCTTTGATGTAATTGTTGTGAACATTGTGTTTTAATAAGGATGAAAGATTAATAACATGGCTAAACAATATGACTTTGGTGAATACATATTTAATTTCATTATATCCAATATCTTAGCAAAGTCAGTAATGTGTCTTTATAGTAAGCAAGGGTCCTGGGTTTGATTCCCAGAATGTCCAAAAAATGTATTGTTGGTGAAATGTGGGTTTACCCTTTCACATTGATAAATTCATGGCCAGGAACTGGATGTTGTGCCTGTCCTAGTATTAAGTTATAAGGCATACTGTATGAAGCTAGGACAGGCCTAGCAAGCTGGTAGTGGAAAATATATGGCTTAATAAAAAACTGAGCCAGGCCACAGGATGGAAACAGTAATGGATGTAAGAAATATTTAATTTTATCATAGGTTACTATAGAATTTACAAACTATTTAAATATTGTAATAAATTGGTTCATAGTAGGGGTAGGTACTGTAGGACTGTTCTTGTTGCAAATATTAAAAAAAAATCTTTTTTGCTATACATAGAAGAAAAATATATTAACAATCGTATATTGTGTAAGTTAACTATTCCTAATTTTGAACTGAGCAAAATTAACATGGCATAGAAAATATTTCCTCTGCATAGAGATTATACAATTTATTTTTGTGATTTTGGTTAAAATAACATCTAAATATTTATTTTAAACTAAATTTGCAGAAAAATTCACTTAATGAATTGTTCTTTAAAGTAAGAAATAGTCCCACAAGATTTTAATAATTTTATTGGCAGTAGAAATATGATAGGTATGTACACACATAAAAAATAATAGCAAAAGACCAATAAACTCAAATGTGACTGAGGACATTCCATTCTACATGTAAAGAAATAGGCCTAGCCTATATTTTATTAAAAGCTAGCCTGTAAAATGTTTGAATGTGCATAAACACATTTTAATGTTTTATAATATTTCTATTAGAGAATGATATACTTTATAAGAATATAAGTTTCAAACTTAACATCTTCAAACTAGGCAAAGATTTTTTCTTCGCGTCTTTTCTTAGTGACCACAGTTCCCGGTTTATGTTGAGCGTCAGCATGGTTTAACAGCTCTGGAGGACATGTTGAAACAGGACTTGATAAGATAAGGTGTTTCAAGTCATAGAATATCTCCGAGTCATCTTTGGTACAAAACGAAACAGCGATACCATTCTTGCCAGCACGGCCTGTACGTCCGATACGATGAGTGTACTCTTCGATAGTTTTCGCCATATCGTAGTTGATAACCATGGACACATCTTTGATGTCAATACCTCTACCGGCCACATTGGTCGCAACAAGAATGTCCTTGCTACCTGACTTGAGACTGGCAAGCGCATACTCTCTCTGTTCTTGGCCTTTACCTCCATGAAGTGTGCATGCGTTGTAGCCAAGCTTTTCAAGCCCTCTAGCCAACACATCAGCTCCTTTCTTTTGGTTTACAAAGATAATGACAGGCGGTGTCACTCCTCGGCCAAGGATCTCCATCAGCTTGCGTCTCTTATCTGCCTCTGACAAAATATACACAATTTGTTCGACACGCTCCGTTGGTTTGCCCGCTGAACCAATGTACACAACAGCTGGACGACGAAGATAAGATCGAGCTAGCCTTTCAACTGCTGGAGGCATGGTAGCTGTAAACATGACAGTTTGCCTGTACTTCTTCTTGGAGTTATAGTTGGCAAGTAGTTTGGTTTCATCTTCAGCGTCTTCGTTGTCGGGTTTGAGGTTGGTCACCGGCATAAAATCGAGAATTTTTTGCACATCTGGCTCAAAACCCATGTCTATCATCCTGTCAGCTTCATCAAGAACGATGTATGTGCATTGGTTCAAAACTAAATATCGATTTTCAAGCACATCAATTAGACGACCAGGTGTTGCGATAACAATTTCACAGCCCATTCGAAGCCTGAAACCTTGTTCTTCTCTGGAAAGACCTCCGACAACAACTACAGTGCGTATACCCAAGGGTTGTCCAAATTTGTTGGTATCTTCCTCTATCTGTTGTGCCAGCTCTCGTGTTGGGGCCAAAATGATGGAGTATGGGCCCTGATCAGCATCTTCCATTCTCTCAATCTTAGGCAGGGACTGGATCCACATGAGAAGAGGAATAAGGAAAGCTAGGGTTTTGCCTGAGCCAGTTTCTGCCACACCTATAATATCTCTGTTCTGCAGACCTATTGGGATAGCTTGTCGCTGAATAGGTGTTGGTTCTGTGTACCCCTCTTTTTCTATAATTTCAAGAATTTCATTAGGTATACCAGATTCCTTCCAGCCACGAATAGGGTCAGGTATTCGTCCTCCTTTTATAGTAATGTTGTAGTCCTCTCTAAAAATACGCCAATCTCTTTCTGTCATTTCAGTCTTACCCTTCTCACACCAGTGTCTATCATCCCACTTTTGTTTTTCTTCTTTCTTTTTCAGCTTTTTCAGACGAACCTTTTCCTGTTCTTTCTCTGCATCTGTTCGTCTTTTCTCCAAGAGTTCTCCATAAAATTTGGATTGATCCATTTTTTGAGCTTTAATGTCTATGCCTGCAACATTGCCACGACCAAAAAATTGAACTTGATGCCTTTCTTTGTAAAGAGGGTTGTAATCTACAGCAGTATCTTCAGACGCGTCCCAATCAAACACAAACTTACGGTCATTCAGCCTCCTTACACGCCTCTTTTTCTTGATGAGACCTAAATAACGTTCTTTAATTGCTTCCACTTCTTTTTCTTTGTCTTTAACAATTTGAGGATCTTCCTCTTTTTTTCCATCCCTATCTCTGTCTCGTCTGCGGTCACGATCAGAGTCCATCTTTCTACCATCTTCAACTGGTTTTAATCCAAATTCAGCTCTCTTCTTTCGCTCTTCATCTGCCTTTCGTCGAATTTCTTCTACTTCTGCTTGGCGCTTACGCAAAGCTTCAGCTGCACGTTCTTCTTTGGTCAGAAATTTGGGCTTACTCCTTGCTGCTTCCTCAAATTGTTTTTTAGCAAGAAGTTCCTCCAATGACAAAGGCTCCTTTTTATTTTCATCTTCCTCCTCTTTTAAATCCTTAGAAAGTTTTTCTTCTTTCTTTGATGACTTTGGTGAAGATGAACGCTTGCTTTCCTTATGCCTTTGTCTGTCTCTATCTCGTTCCCTGCTCTTACTACGAGATCGCTCTCTTAATTTCGCAGTTTTTTTCTTACCGCGGTCTTTCTCTCTTTCAACAGAAGGGCTACGTGCTCGCCTAATATCCCTCACATCATGACGATCTCGAATGCGTTCACGATCCTTTCCTCTATCTTCGCGGTCTTTCAACCGGTCATCTCGTTCTTTTGCCCTATCATCCCGTTCCTTCGCCCTGTCATCACGCTCCTTCACTCTATCATCACGTTCTTTCAACCTGTCCGTTCGGTCATAGCCTTTGTTCTGATGTGTTCTTCTGTCAGCAGTTGACATATTTCTATTTTAAACGAAACACTATTATTAGATAATATATAAATTTATATAATTAAGTGACCTCCAGTCATGTTTATAGATAAAATTAGCACTTGTTTTGAAATTTTAAAACACATAAATAAGATGTATAAATAAGACTTAAGAAAACTTTAGTTTTAAAAAACGAACAGCATAGTTTAATAACACAAGTGCTTGTTATTATTTGAAATAAACGATAAATAACTCACAAACGTAATACATATGATAATTGCCAGGTTTAGTTAGTAAACTAATCTTAAAATATTGTTCGACTTGCCAACATAACAATAAATAATACCACTAAGCACGATAAAGGAAGCAAAGTGCCTGGATTCATAAATAAATACGACAATAATTACATTGGTTAACAGCCATTTAGCATTTGGTGTGTGATGCATCAATTAATAAGTATTTTTTGTTGTAGAATCCGAATCTGCCTTCGAAAATGCTTTGTAACATAAGGTTTCTAAGATATTCAAGATTTTTACTATTATTTATATTATTATTTTAAATTTTGTGTTGTTTGTGTTCTCTTTTTTTCTCATAAATTATCACTGACTATGCTGGTTGCACTCTGTATTTGGATGCAATAGTCACTATAAGGCAGGGCAATTTAGTTGAGGGAGAGTAGTACTGCCATTGGCCATTAGAGGTGACTCAGCTAGCCACGTTCGCCCTTCTGTTTAGTGCGTGTTGGAACTTAACTGGTGTTAGTCACTTTATATATTTCTCTTTATTGATACCTTAGTTTGTGTTATTAAGTATTTTAGTTTTTTCCTGTGTGAGCTAGTGAGATGTTCTGATATTTTTAGGTTATAACTAGTATAGTTTTCTTGACGTAATGGCAAATGCTTAACTTCGTGATTGTTTAAACCACCCCAATAACTTTTACTATGTGTGTGGTAGCTGGTAAGTTCACTCCAAAAACCCAGGAAAGCCAATCACTGACTTAGTTAAGAAGGCTTATAAACTGTACTTTTATTGTGTTCTTGGAGATCAGGATAAACCCTTTGCACCTCATATTACTTGCTTAATCTACACAACTATCCTTATAGAATGGATGAAATGAAAACGTTGAGCCATGCCATTAGATCTTCCAATGGTTTGGTGCGATCCAAAAGATCATATGGACCGTTATTTTTGCCTGTCAAATATTGCAGGACATTCCAGTAAAACTAAACATACAATTAAATATCCTAATGTTTCTTCAGTTTATATGCCTGTGCCTCATAGGAAAGGTTTACATGTTCGTACGTGTTCGTTCACTTGCAAACCACTGCGTCAGAACCATCAGAGGAAAGTGAATCAGAAGATGCACGACCTTTTGAGGAGTGTATCCCTGAAACTCATGACAGATCGCCTCACCTCATATAAGAGAAGGAATTGAACGATTTGGTTAAAAATTTGAAACGTTCTAAACATCAAATTGAACTGTTGGGATCTAGACTGCAACAATGGAACCTTTTAGAGAAAGGTACAAAGGTTTGAAGTTTTAGAACATGAAATAGCTGTTTGTCTGGATATTTTGGAATGAAGAATTCAATTTGTGCGTGAATAGTTTTATGATGGAGTTGGGTGTTCAACATAAACCACAAGAGTGGAGAATATTTATTGATTCATCTAAAGCAAGCTTAAAAGCAGTGCTATTGCATAATGACAACAAACTTCCATCAGTGCCTTTGGTGCATGCGGTGGATATAAGGGAAACTTATGAAAGTATGGCTTTGCTGGTGGAGGGAATCAAATGAAAAGATTATGAGTGAGAGATATGCTGTGATTTTAAAGTTGTTGCACTGATTACAGGTTTACAAGATGGATTCACAAAATACTGTTGTTTTTTGTATTTGTGGAATAGCTGAGACACCAAGAACCACTATAAAGTCAAAGAATGGCCTATGAGGAAATTATATATTGCTGGAAAGGAAAATGTGAAATTTACTCTATTGGTTGAGCCAAGTAAAGTCATTTTGCCTTCGCTTCATACAAAGTTAGGCTTGATGAAGAATTTTGTAAAAGCTCTTGATAAAGAAGGTCATGCCTTTAATAGTTTAAAAAAATGTTTCCCAAGTTGAGGGAAGCAAAGCTAAAAGAAGGTATATTTATCGAGACACAATTTAGGGCATTGTGGAAACATCCAACCTTTGATGCTAAGCTTTCAAATATCGAGTTTGCTGCTTGATTCTCTTTCATAGACATTGTTTACGGCTTTTTGGGCAACAGAAGAGACGATAAATATGTTTCCATAATGAGTGGTCTATTGGACAACTACAAGAACATGGGGTGTAGAATTTCACTAAAAATTCACGTTTTACACTCGCATCTTGACTTTTTCCCAGAAAATTGTGGTGCTGTTAGTGACAAACAGAGTGAACGCTTTAACCTAGATATCCTGATCATGGATCATCAATGATGGGTGATTACTGTTGGTTTCTTTTTAGAGAGACTGATGAAATACCTAATAAAAGAAAAACATCGTCATCCCATTTTTTCAAAGAAAAATTACATTGAACTTTGTAAATATTAATATCATGGCTTAATGTGGATTATTTAGTGCCTTTGGTTGGTTTAAATTAGTTTTTTACGCTATCAAGAAAACATGGGTGAGTTGTGAGGGGTATGTTTTGCTTGTATTTAAAATGGTAAATAGTTGTTAATGTCGTATTATTGTCTTTGTATACTTTAGTAGTGCTGTGTTTTGGGAATTTGACGTAATAAAGAGAATCTGATTTTTCCATTGAATTCAGCACCATAATATTAGTTGTATCCACCCATTTACAAAACATATACAGAAAAAAGTAATTTGTTGACCAGTGTTATTAAAACATAAAGGAAATAAATAGTATTATCTAGATAAATAATTATTGGTTTACTTTTAATATATCAAAATTTGGTCTTAGCATTGTGTCAATCACTCATTAGAATTCTAGATCCTGTATAAAACATGTTCATGTTAAATTTAAATTAATCCACTTTTTAATAATATAGTTTTATTAACCTTAACTTACTTGTGTTAATATTTTTAATCAATACGTTTTTTTTAAACTATTGTTGAAACGTTTGGTTTTTAGTAGTAGGTACTTTATTATCTTATAATATGATATATTTTGTCGTTATATCATATACATATATATGATATAATATGATATATTTTGTCGTTATATCATATATATATATATATATGATATAACGACAAAATATATCATATTATAAGATAATAAAGTACCTACTACTAAAAACAAAACTTTTCAACAATAGTTTAAAAAAATAAAATAATACGTATTGATTAAAAATATTAACACAAGTAAGTTAAGGTTAATAAAACTATATTATTAAAAATTGGATTAATTTAAATATATATATATATATTTATATATGTATATATATATATATATACACACAAATAATTGTAAGTTATATCACTACGCACCCGCCTCCTCCTCCAATTATATTACATTTATTAGTTTTTTTTAAAAGTAAATCTCCTAATCGGTATGTTTATAGTTTATATATATATATATATATATATATATATATATATATATATATATATATA
>CABFVX010003667.1:0-26372 GCA_902151425.1 Timema shepardi | reverse complement strand
ATATATATATATATATATATATGAAAGGGTTGATATAATAATTATATGAATATAGGCCTAGACTTTGTAAACTGATGGTAAAAAAAACCAGTTTCACTCCATTCATCAAAGGAACTCGCTATTTATTGAATGTTATTACTAGTACCGTTCATACCTTTGTCACTTTAATTTTTGTCGGAGCGATAAATGAGACTGCGACAAATAATTAAAGTAGCAATTTACTGTAGCCCATACCCACCAGGAAATATAGTGTCTTTTAAACACTATATATATATATATATAGTCTTTTAAACAATATATATATATATTTATATATATATAGTGTCTTTTAAACTATATATATATATATAGTGTTTAAAAGACGATAAGACGATATATATATATATANATATAGTTATGTTATGTCATACTTTATCATTATTTGCCATACATTACATAAATAAAATTTGCCTGTGTGAAATAAATACTTCCTGAGCCGAGTTTTATACAATTTTGAAAAGCAAAAGGTGATTTATTTGCGAGAAAAATGTAAGCTATCATATTTTATTTTTTGAAGCTTACTGTAGTTTTGATTTATATCTCTTCTCATATTATTTTGGGCATAGACTCGACTGTAGAATAACTTATAAAAAAGTTACACGCAGCATTTTGGTACACGTATACTCCTTCCCCACCAATAACAATTGTCACAAAAGTTAAATAACCTCCAGTGGTTCGGAATTTGAATCCTTGTGTTCTACCCACTGAGTGATTACAGACCTCAAAATCAACCATGGTTGTTTTAGGCCAAAAGTTAATTCTCCCATTTTATGTAAAATATTTATATTTATTACTTATTTATGTATAGTGTGATAAAGAAACCTTGCCACAAAAGAAATATGTTAGTCATTCTGTACAGGAGTAATATTAGAGTGATATTAGTCTAGAAGTACTAATAATTAACGATAAGTTTATATAGTATATTTAAAAAAATATTCATGGTTTGAGCCTACAATTGAGTTATATTGACAGAGTGGCTGCATCCTTTAGGGATGATTGTGCCAATATCTGTGGATAGAGGGTGCTTTTTGGTCACCACAACGAGCCCTTGGGCTCAGTATTCTATACGTGAACTGCTGCTTCTTTATTCAAGCTGCTTCTTATTTGACCTTACGAGGCTGAGTTTGACTCCATTCCACATTCAATACCTAACAGGTAAATTTTGGAAGTACTAGGTATTGAACTTGAGACCTCTGGAGATGTAGCTGAGAATTCCGACTACTAGAGCTAGAGCAAGAATAAGTTTATATAAGTTGTAGAGAAATGAGTGTTCAGCAAATTTTCAAACATGTTGGCGACATTGTTTTAAAAAAATGAGTGATATCTATCAGCTGTTATGAAGTAGCAGATACTTAATAGAGTAATATCTGTATACAATATACATTTGTTATGTAATTACATTAGTGTAACTGCTTATTACGATGTAAATGCGTAAATACACAACCTAAAAGTTATCATGAAAATGGCAGCTGTAAATGATAACCATAGCAACGAAGAGGACGACTGCAGCTTGGACTGGCAATTACCACTATCTTTTGTGAAGAAACGTCATGTTGAAAATATTGAAGCAGCCAATGCTATCACACAAACATGGAGAATGAAAGAAAGGGTAAATATAAGTGTTAATAAGGTTTTAATAATATAGGTTAACTTTAGATGTAGTCAACAACGCAGAAACACAACCCTGCTTCTTTATGTTTAAATTTAAATACTACTTGAATAATGTGAAAGGTCCATTTGGAGGCCTGTTATTTGATGAGAAATTTAAGGGGACCCATCATCAAATGCGTATACGATTTTTTTCAGCCACAATATCAATATCCTATGATTATTTTTACAAATATAATATAATTAGGCCAAACTTTGGAATTCGTGTTTTTTTCTCTGTCAAATTTTGGGAAATTTAATGCTCTTTAGCATTTATATGGTTAATTCTCAAATTGAGGGACAAAAAGGAAATCCAAAAATAAAAATATCAGGAAAAGTATAACTTATTGCCTGATTACACAAAACGTATTAAAGAAGTAAGTAATAATACCAGCAGTGTTTGATTTTACATTGTTCTTATGTATTGTTTTTTTAGTTTTACCAAAGGGGCTATCCATGATCCATCACTTTGCTATTATTGTTTCAGATGCACTTAAATATGTTTTGATTATCTTTAAAATTCAAATAAAATATGTATTTTCACTAAGTATACTAATTTTTTAAACAACAATATAAAAAATATATTTTCCTTAATTTATTGGAATCAGGATTTTGTAAGTGAAGAATCATCCAAAATTCATGTGCCAGTGATGTTAAGTTTTCCAAAATAAAATAAACAACATTGAAGAATTCATAGTTGACGACATAGGCCTAGCCAATATCTGTGATGGTCTACTGGGCACTAAATCTTAATATTTAACCATACTTTACCTAAACATTAGGAGTATAAAGAACAAATTTGAGGAATTATTGTGCATCCTATCATTTGTTAAGGTAGATATTGATCCAATTATATTGAGGGAGGTGTGGATATACAGTGATGAGGCAATTTACTACAACATTCCCAATTATAACTCCTTTTACGCATGTAGAGATACCAAAAGAGGTCGGGGGGGTTAGGGGGGGGGGGGTGTTGCTATGTTAGAAACAACTTAATGGTCGGAAACCTACTAACTAGTGAGATAACTGAGGACTTGTCTTACATATTGCTAACCATTAATAATGTTCCTTTCATCTCAGTTCAACACACATTAATAATTTATAGACCACCTAATTATAATACACAATCATTTTTCTTAGATACAATAATACACAGAGAGACAATGGCAATATTAATAACTGGATTTAAACAAATTTGGATAGATCTAAACAATATTTTGAACAGAATATAACACTTTTAGATACTAAAAGTACAGATATAAAATTGTTATTTAATCAATTAATGGAAACTTAATAGAACAATAAATACTTCTACCGAACAAATTTTGGAAAAGTCTCCTAAGACAAAAATACTCTCTACCTCTTGGTTCACTAATGAGCTATTCAATCTAATCTCAACTTGGGATAAATACTTTATCAAAATGAAAAAAAAAGCAAGAGATAACTTAATTTATAAACAAAACTTCTTAATCTTAAGAAACAGGGTCACAAATTTATGGAGACCATTACTAAAAAACTAAACAAACAATAAGTTTGAAAGAGCATTAGGGAACGTGAGAAAAAGGTGGTTAGTTATCAACAACACTCTTGGTAAAACCAATAAGACATCCCAACAAGCTATTAAAAAAAATTCAGATATCGGTAACAAAAATATCATTACCAAGGACCCAAGTGATATCGCAAATATTTTCAATAACCTCTTTATACACATTGGTCCAGAATTGGCTAAAAATATTAAAAACGTTGGATCTGTACTAAACATAACTAAAAAAGAAAACAATGAAAGATTAAGTGAATTTAAAAAGATGGCCAATTCAGAACTGCTCTCTTTAATAAACTCCCTCCCCAGCAACTGCTCGCCAGGAAATTATATCACAACTCTATTTATAAAATTAGTAAAGAAAAGTCAAAGTCATATATTGTTACATATAATTAACTTATCTTTTGAAGCTGGAATAGTACCAGATAAAATGAAAGAATTCTTGGTTGTTCCTATACATTAAAAAAGGCACTAAAAATCTTTGTAGTAACTATAGGCCTATTAGTCTCATCTCGAATCTTGCAAAAACAAAAGAAAAAGCTGTCAAAAATAGACTCTAGGAATATTTTAATATAACCAACTTTTTTTTTGCTGGGCAATATTGTTTCTTGAAAAACTCTAGCTACAGACCTAATAATAAAAATTCAAAATACTATTGACAAGGGAAACTTAGCGTATAACCCGAACGGGTAGTAAGACACGGTGCTAAATATTATTATTATTATTTGCCAAGGGAATCTTGGGAATGGGTTTGTTTATTGACCTGACCAAGGCTCTTGATACAGTTGATCACATGATATTGATTGATAAATTAAAGTGTAATCAAATAGAAAAGTCGCTGTTAAATTGGTTCAAAAATTACTTAAGTTATAGATACCAAAGAGTTCTGATAAAAAATGAGAAAGGCTCAAAATTCTTTAGGGACTATAAACAATTAATGTGTGGTGTTCCTCAAGGTTCAATCCTTGGACCCATTCTTTTCTTAGTTTATATACATGATTTACACAAAATTAATTTGAATGGACACATTCAGCTTTTTGCAGATGACACTTTCTTATATTATGAGAATATTAACATAAATGTTCTACTATATAATAAATAATAAATAATAAATAATGTAGAATCTGATGTCTCTCCTTTGCTAGACTGGATTCATACCAATAAAAACTCTATTAATAATAATAAAAAAGACATCCTATTCTCAAACCTTAGCTACAAAAAATAATAAAAAAGAAAATAACTATGGAAAATGAGATGCTGGAATATGTAGAGACTATTACATATTACCTGCATCGGTGGCGTAGTTGGCTAACACACTAGTCGTGTTTAGCTCGACTGCTGAGGACGGGGAGATCGAGGTTCGAATCTCGGTCGGGTGAACTGGGGGTAGTTTTGCCTAAATGGTTTTCCACTCTCCCTCCACGCAAATGCGGGTTCACTTTCTCTAATTCAACCTTCCTTATTCCTAATCCATTAGCGTAATTAGTACTTAAAGCATGTAACCCGAATGGGTAGTAAGACACGGTGCTAAATAATAATATTACATATCTGGGACTAACTATTGACATGCATCTCTTATGGGACAGTCACATAAATAATATAACAAAAAAGCTAATTCCTATTGCAGGAGCATTAAGCCGATGTGCATATGCATTAACTAAATCCAGTAAAAAGAACTCTTTATTTTTCTTTGGTACACTCATATCTTAAATATATGAGTAATATTTGGGGTTTTGCTACCAAAACAAGACTTAAAAGACTAACTGCACTCCAAAATAGAATTATTAGATCACTATATCAATTACCTGTCAGAAAATATAGAACTACTTACATTTATAAATATCTGGATTCAATGCCTCTCGATAAACTGATTAGCTACCAACAGGCATTGTTGCTTAAAAAATAAATAAAAATAAACTTAAAAGTACCCACAAACTAGAATTCCCCTAGTCAAGTCATCATACTAGAGGCTCACTTAAAATACATTATGAATCTTTTAACTTTGTAAACCATGGAACAAATTCAACTTTAAATAAAATGACTATAATGTATAATGCAATTCCAACAGATATCACTGGCTTACTTAAATTGGCGAATTTTAAAAAGCATTATAAATCTTTTCTTTGCCAGTGAACAACTTTGAACCCAACATACAAAAGTTAGGTAAAGTTTTTGACCACCTACCCACTATGATTGAAATAGGTCTTCAATACTGTAAAATACCTCATCTAAGTCTCATTTCTATCTACTTGCTTTCATTCATAACTATTCTAACACATCTATTCCCAGTAAACGATTTAGAATCCATTATTATTTCCCCGTATATACCTACATATATTGTTTATTATCGTGATAGTGTTTAATTTTCTACAACTTTTATTTTTATCCCAAAGTACTTTCTTATTAATTATTTGCTAATGTTACTATTTTTCTTATTTTTTATATACTCATTTCTATTTTTAGTGTTTATTTCACATTTATGTATACAATCTACTTATCTATATTATCACACATTTTTCAAAATTATCTTAACTGTAAAATTGTAATGATACTGCTGTCTTTTATATTTTGTGTATTTTGTTAAAAAAGTTTGGTTTTGATTGTTTAACTTTATTTCATGATAAAATATTCATAATGTCTTCTTAATATATTTTAAAATTTAAGCTAATGTAAAATTTCAATTTCTGTAAATCCATAGTCCTTAAAGTGATCTCTAGCTCTTTGGATCTTGTAATTAATAAAAAAATAAAATAAAATAAAAACTTTTATATTTATCATTTTTTATTTATATTTTTAATAGCTCAAATGTTAATAATATAGCCTATAGTAATATTTATATTTTTACTAAGACTCTTAATGAGAAATAAGTGATTTTATTGTCATTAGTGAAGTGATGCAGGCATTAGCAATGTGATGTTTGGTAAAATGGCATTTACATTGAAAATTTCACTTTACTAATGTGAGACCCGCCTCGGTGGCGTAGTTGGCTAACGCGCCAGCCGTGTTGAGTTCAACCGCTGAGGACGGGGAGATCGAGGTTCGAATCTCGGTCGGGTGAACTGGGGGTGGTTATTCCTAAATGGTTTTCCACTCCCCTTCACACAAATGCGGGTTCACTTCCTCTAATTCATCCTTCCCAATTCCTAATCCATTAGATTAATAAAAGAGTATAACCCGAACGGGTAGTAAGACGCGGTGCTAATAATAATAATAATAATAATAATAATAATAATAATAATAATAATGTGAGCTACATGACTATCATTAGTATCGTCACCTAACTGACGTTAGCGAGGGGGTGACACCATTTTCATCAGTAAGCAATGTTAGTGAAGTGATAATACCATTGATTACACCATTTTTGTCACTAAGCAACATTAGCGAAGTAATAATACCATTTTCGTTACCAAGCACTTTTAGTGAAGTGATGATTTTGGCTGACTTTGAGTTTCATAACTATAATATAAGTATAAAGCGGTGAACAAACATTGAAGTTAGTTCTTGCGTCCATTTACTTTCAACTGAACTGGTATTGGCTTCCTAGTTGTTTCAAAAACTCCAAATGGTATTAAGATTAGTTAAGTGATTTGCAATTAACATACTCTATACTATTTACCTGAATTTTCATATGCTTACTGAATAATATTAAATAATCTTTTTAACTAATTAAATAACGAGAACTAGTAAGTACAGGACAACAACACACTACGGCAATGGGGAACAATAAAGTGTTCTGGACGGTTTTATAGCCAAATTCAAAATATTGTGTTTGTCCAGTGTGCTACTTGGGGACAAACAAACATTGACAAATATGTCGACATTCATGAATAATTTATTGAAATGGACTCTTCAAACGAAAATAACAGCATTACAGGAATATTTTACTTAAGTTATATATTCTTTACTCTTTTTATTTATTTCTGTATAGAATTTCAAACTTTGAAATTCAGAGGTCGGAATAGTTAGCCAGGTGATGAAAGGGACTTTTAATAATGGTTTGGTCTAATTTGTTTTTAATATGACCATATTTAAATGTTTCTATCAAGTTTTATACACTTTCTACTACTAAATTACTTTTGATTGTTTTGTTAAAGACGTTCAAAGTTTTTTTAATCAAAATAATAAATCAATAATTACTCATTTACAAGAATTAGATTTGGTAAAAAAAACACCTGTAATTGTTAATACACTTAATGCATACTAATAAATAGAGCCTAGCCTATTTTAAATTACCATTAGGATATGGAAGGTGTCTAAACTGTTCTAGAAAAGTTTAAACTAACAGCAGAAACTTTTTTCAATAATGTCTGTTTACCAATATATGCAGTTATATTATTATGTTGTTGGTTTTCCAAGTATAAATTTGGGCTGTGAATATCTTAGAAATCTAATATAGTCATTCAGAACTTTGGCTACCGATATTTAATTATATCATCTTTTTAGTGATATTTTTCCTTGATGTTGTTTAGTGGAAAATAATTAATGAAATTAAGTGAGTTGTGAGTTTTCCAATATTTCATTTTTCTACAATTTATAGTTTTTTTTCACAATATGTATTTTGTTATAATTGTAAATTTTATAATAGGCCTATTTTTGTGTGTATAGGGCCGGAAAACATTTAGTTTCTAATAATTTGACACTGAAAAATAATAAAGATTTCCACCCTCGACCAAACCACCCCCCCCCCCCNNNNCGCCCCCTTTTTTTTTTAACAAAATACAACAAACTCACCAAGTAAATGGGATATTGGTTGACCAAGTTTTTTGAGACATGTCGTTTTAACACAAATGCAATAATCAGATACAACATGAACACATTTCACCTTTTTATTTAACAAAGCCAACTCATGCAAATGAGACACAACTATTATCTTTTGATTTTGTTTGAAGAAATAATGAACACATAGGCCTACAAATGCCTCTAAACAATAATCACATCCAAGAACTGATGAGAACTAAGCTAGAAACCGATCAAAAACAACTGTTATGCCCTTTTATAAATGATGTCCCAAAAGTAAAAGCCCAAATTAATGTTTAAAATAATTATTATGGTATGGATCTAACTTTCAAATCTTCCTCTATATACCTAGACCTATATATTATTATTATTATTATTAGCACCGCGTCTTATTACCCGTTCGGGTTATACACACTTACGCTAATGTGTAATGGTAGGGTGATTGTGAGATGAAATGGAGGACCTACAGTTTAACGTGGAATCCGAACCACGGTGGAGGCCTGGCATTCCCCACATTCACAAGATGTCTTGTCAGAGGTGAAGGAAGGGTTTGGTAATCAGATAAATCTGTGCCGGGACCGAGGATTGAACCCCGGCCGCCTAGACCTATATAATTATGGTTCTTACCCAACCTAACTTTTCATGCGTTATATTAAAATTTTGAATTATTGATCAAATAAATAATTTAGTTTTAATATGAAACAACGGTAGAGAATGTTTATGGTTCCTTTAGAGAAAATATTTTTTTACAAATAAAAAATCTTATCCTACAGTACAGTAAAATACAAAAAAAAAGCGTCGCCCATTAAAATATTTTGATTGGTTTATTAAATAATTACACACGGCAACTTTGTACATAAATAACAATTTTTTAAATGAGTGTATTAATCTATCCAAAATTGTATTTTATTTGAATTTTAATAGGCTTTGGAGGCTATATTAAGCTTGTTTGATTAATTTTTTGGAAGTCAAGGTTAATTTTGTTTGATTTTTTTATCATGAACATACACAAGTTTATTTTTATCTAATTATTATGATTAAATATAATAGGTATTTTAGTTTTTTTAAATTTGGCATTTATATAGCTATATCAACATTATTTATTTTCTTTAACAGTACCCGTAGTCACTGATAGCCCCATACACTTTTTAATTGATATTATAGGCCTTGCTTACCATACATAAAGTTTAATAAGTTTAATATAGAGCAGGCACTGGTACCTCCAATAACTTATCCTCAAGATACCTTACATCAGGGCTCCCCAAACTTTTGTGGCCAGAGGCACATTCAAAACTCTAGAAGTGCAGGATGGAGACCAATAATTGTTTCAGTAACAATTTTACTTGAACATCAAATAATACCCACCAAACAATCCCTACATATCTTACTTTTTTTTGGGTGTTTCACACCCGTTCAGGTTATACATATATCAATTAATTACACTAATGTGTTAGGGATGAGGAAGATCAAATTTAGAGGAATTTTAGTGCCATTTGCTTGGAGAGATAATGGAAAACCATCTAGGAAAAAAACCAGCTCGGTACCGACAGGGATAAAAAAAATCTACATACCTACCCCCAACCTCCACACCAGCTCATAAAAACCTCAGTGTATGTATTATCCATGCTACTGCTCTTCCCCACATGCATCTTAACTACTAGAACAACTTAAAATTAAATTATAGCTATACCTAGTTATTTAGTTAAGAGAGACTAGGAAAGTGGAGGCCATGAAAATGAAGTTTGTGAAGGGCATGTGATCTGTCACGAGGCCTCAGGACCTGATTGATGCGTGTGGGTTAAAACCCCGCCAGGGTCGACAGATTTTGTCTTGAGCGATACAAATCTGTTGCACAAATTCCTTTAGAGGGGAAGTAAAGCCGTTGGTCTTATGTCGATTGTGGCGTGCTAAAGAACCCAGGAAGGTATGTGAAAATATCTTTCCCGGCAAAATTGGTAGAATCTTTCACTGTCACTCATAGAAAGTTTTGTGTGCTGTCAGTTGGCTCAGAAAGTACACTTTAAATACCTCAAATATATATCTTTTAAATGTCACGAGGAGAAACAGGAAAGGAATGAAGTTATTCGGGAAAGAGCTGTAGTACAGGTAGTACATAAGATAGTCAGACACAGCAAGACTGAGATGTTATCGGCATGTAATGAGAATATAAAAGGATAGGATGCCAAAGAAAATGATCGAGATGAAGTCTGTAGGAAAAATACTGCAAGGGAGGTTTCGAACGAGATGGGTGGGGCAGATAACATAAAGTGTTCAAGTGAGAGGAGAAGAATGAAAGCACATAAACGAGGACAAATGGTGGGAGAATAGAGGAAGATGAAGGCATTTTACTATAAACCGACATGTCCACATGATGATGATGATATGGCACTGTTTCAATGAGTGTATGGCTAAAGATAGCAAATGATCCAGTGAGATAAAGATCCATATTCTGTCTAAAGTACCTATTAATAGACCACAGTTAGAAGGTTTCCAGGGTGGCCAAGCACCTGAATAAAACACAGATATTTTTTTAGTCCAGAAAAAAAACGATAACTTTATAAAAAAAACCTGGAATATTTATGCATCAAAGCCATCCAAGTGCAAGCTGTAAGTAAGTCTAGTTGGTACTTACCTTAAAGCATACATGGCTTTTTGCCTTTCCCCCTACTTTCCAGCCCATATGATTTTTTTAGCACTGCGTCATACTACCTGTTTGGTTTGTATGCATATCTACTGATTATAAATGTCATATTCTGAAAATTGAAAAATGACACCTGGACACGGGAATCGAACCCGGGACCTTCGGCTTAGTACGCCAATGCTCTTACCACTGAGCTATCCAGGATTCGTCCCGTGCCCAGGGTCATTCTTCACTCATAGTTTAAGGCAGAATCTAAGATGGACGCGCGGAAGTCGTCAGCTTATAAACATGTGATTATCTAAGATCACAGCCATCAGACAACGCAACCATTAGCGACTCGGTAGTTGGCATTTTTGCAGCCATTCGACAATTATATATACTACTAAGCCGAAGGTCCCGGGTTCGATTCCCGTGTCCAGGTGTCATTTTTCAATTTTCAGAATATGATATCTATGAGGGACTATCCCTCCTAAAATGCTTTAACAATAGTTTCGGCTATTTGTTTCATTAATTACAAATGTGATAAATATTAGGAAGGTTTAAGTTAGATAAAGTGCACCCACATTTGTGTGGAAGGAGAGTGGAAAACCATTTAGGAAAAACCGCCCTCAGCGCACCTGACTGGGATCGCACCTCCATCTCCCCATCTTTGGCAGTCTAGTCTAACTTGAGAGTAGCGCGTTAGACCACACGGCCATCGAAGTGGGTATCTGAAATATTGATTGTATATATATTTCTTCATCAAGTTCAACTGGCCTGTTCCGTACACCAACTAAATTAACTTACATTAGTCGATTTGTATAAAAAAATAAATTTTATTTAGATTTATATTGCTATTTAGAATGTCCGAAAAAAATAGTGATTTCTAATAGAAAACACAGACTATATAGGGAATTTTGTAGTTTAAAAATTGTGGAAACACTTATTTCTGGTAAAATAATGTTTGTCAAGATAGCATTATTTGTGTTTCAGATGAAAACTGTGAGTGTGGCTTTAGTTTTGTGCTTGAATGTCGGAGTAGACCCTCCGGACATTGTTAAGACCCAACCATGTGCTCGGCTCGAGTGTTGGATAGGTAACATTACTTTTCACAACTTCATCTATATTTAACTTTTAACCATAGTTGGTCACGGTATGGATGTATCACTGTGTAGGTGAGCATATTTCATTACATTCAAGTTATTTGAAAAATGACACCTGGACACAGGAATCAAACCAGCGACCTTTGGCTTAGCTCCCCAACGCTCTTCCAGTGAGTTATCCAGGATATATCTTGTGTTCACTCTTCACTGATAGCACGAGTTATTAATGGACACGTGATTTCATTGGCTATTGGTGCTATCAGTGAACCACAGCCACCGACGACTCTAGGTATTGTAGGTGTTTGTACTGCCCTTAATACTCTTGCCTTAAGCGACAACGGGACAGTTCCTGGTTAGCTCATTGGCTCACTGGCCTCTCTAAGACAAACGTCCCGAGCTTGACTCCCTTGTCCAGGTGTTATTTTACTAATTTAGCTTAGGATATACTTATTTATTGGTTAACACAATCTAGTTTTAAAGTCAACATATGTAGCTCAGCAGTAGGGCTATCAGTAACAACATATATTTGTTTCAGACCCACTGTCAATGAGCCCCCAGAAAGCTCTGGAGACGATAGGGGCCAACCTCCAGAAGCAATATGAGCGCTGGCAGCCTCGGGCGAGGTACAAGCAGTCTCTTGATCCTACAGTAGAGGAGGTGAAGAAACTATGCACCTCCTTGAGACGCAACGCCAAGGAGGAGCGAGTGCTGTTTCACTACAACGGGCATGGCGTACCAAAACCCACTTCCAATGGAGAAGTTTGGGTTTTTAACAGGGTATGTTGTAGTGTAGTTCTTATAAACTTTTAAGGTTTGGATTTTCAACATGAAATATTGTAGTGTACAGTAGCCCCATGGCTTCTTTGCTGCTGACTGACAGCTGACGACTTTGAAAAGCTACCAGACCAAATTACGTATCCCTACGCCGAACCAAATGATCTGCAAAAACACATGTGTTTAGCAGCTGTCACTTCTGACAGTCAAATGTAGGTATATACCTAAATGTTGACTGTCACAAGTCAGCTGTGAGCTGTCAGCACCAAAGAAGCCATGAGGCTACTGTAGCTCCTATCAATGCCCAGTCAAATACCTAGTTTCATTACTTATTTTTGTTCACAAAAAACTTATTTACTAAAGTAATTAATTTGAATCCAGGATATTTTTTAAGAGGACATTACTTTACATCCCTTAAATTATATCAAAATGGTTTTTACTGGGTATCTAATGGTTGCATTGAAACAACTACTTTACTCTGTATCAACTACACTTTGTTATTTGCCTGTGTAAAGGTCTACCAAGATATGTATATGAATTAACAATTTATAATGTGTAACATTACCGCTAACCATATGATTATTTCATTTTCAAACTGTTGCACATCCTGAACTACAATCATAATGTTCAATATGGGCAATCAGCAGGGCCATTGACAAGATACAAGACACTTGATTCAAAAAAATGGTGAAATGTAAATGGATGTTTGACATGATAAATAGCACTATATAGTTTGTTTTTGCTCAAAAATTCCTTTGAAGGGTATTTTACTTCTAATGATACTGTTTTGGACCCCTTTCATATATCAAAAAGTCATGGATGAAGTACATTTTTCTTTAAAGTATTGTATGTAAAATATCCTTTTAATACTTATTCCATGGAGAATTGCACGCTTTTAGAAATAATGTCAATGTATTGCACCATTAAAACTTTTTTTTTCTTTCAAAGATAAACTTCGTAGTATTTAGCAAAATCTTGTAACTCGCTGGCTCTCTTTACCCAATAGGAAGCCAGCCTTTGTAACACCTGTCACCAAGACTCTTTTTCTATTAGTTGATTTTGACATTGGTGACAAGGGGTCCAAGAGACAAGGGGTAGGTCATATATAAGCAGCTTGTCGTATGAATCCATATCATTGCCGGTAAAAGATATAGCAGTAACACAGAAAAGCAGTGCCAGTAATATTAAGTAGTAGTGATACACAGGACTTTGTAATAGGGAACTTGGTAATATATCAAAGACAGTAATTATCAGTTCCGGTAAAATATATAGCAGTAACATAAATCAGCATAGTACATGTTACTCAAAACGCAGAACAAGTGATTTCATAGAAAAACAATTTTAACAAAAACTGAATTAGATATTATCACATCCTCAGTGCCGAAGGTGTAATCACATAAATAAATTGTGTGCAACATTAAAAGTCTTGTTTATTTAATAAGATTTATTATAAGAAATAATCAGATCAAGTAAACGCGGGTCCGTGCACAGTAAGGCATACTCACGTCTTCACCCTAAAATCCAACATCATTATAAGGTAGTGCTAAATCACAGGGCATTCTCTCATTATAAATTCGTACCATCTTAATTAGTGCTCGATCATGGGGCAAATATCAATAAATAAAACCCAAGCACTTTAATTGGTGCCTATCACAGGTCATTCATTATCTTCATAATTGGCTTCAATCGCGGGGAATCATTACCACAATAATTTCAATATCATCTTATACTAATGGGAAATTTTTGAAAATTCTAAATATTTCACAAATAACAATGTATAATGGTTTTTGGGGTAAAAACTCATTTATGGGTAGTTTATTCATGTGCTAGGGTGAATGGAGCTTTGGGCGAATGGTTTGGCATTGAACAGGGTGTTAGACAAGGTTGTGTTTTGTCCTCATGTTTTTTAAAATGTTTTCATGTATAAGTGTATTAAAGATGCTTGTGAGTGTGGAGTTGGTGTACAAATATACATTGTGAATGTGATTGCTGTTATATGCAGATGATGCTGTATTAATGGCCTAGAATAACAGCGATTTGCAGAATGCGTTACATTGTTTCAATGTAGCAACAGGCAGGTTGGATATTCGGATAAATTTCTCCAAAACTAAGGTGATAGTTTTTGATAAGGACAGATAAGAAAATGATTGCCAACTTAGTATAGATTGAAAACTGTCATAATTTTGTGAAACTGGGCAAAAGGTTCCGTAAAAATAAAAGGATAGATGGTGAAATTGAAAGATGGGTAAATGCATCTCAGAGAGTAGTTGAACATATATGGACTGTTGCTAAGAATGAAGTAGTCTCGAAAGAAGAAAATATGCCAGTAGACCAACATTGTTTTATGGATGTGAAGCGTGGCTTTGTCAGGAAAAACACAAGAGCAGGGTGAATGTGGTTGGAATGCGATATCTAAAAAATGTATGTGTAAAAACTCTTATGGATAGTGTCAGTAAGTAATGGGTGCTGAAGGAGTGTGATTTGAAAGTGAACCCAATAGGTAACTGTGAAAGAAGTGTCTTACATTTGTTTGGACATGCTGAGAGAATGAGCTTGAATCGAGTGACAAAGCAAATATATGAAGGTAGAGTGTGTGGATTTTATGGATGGTGTTGAAGTGAAGGCAGTATGCAAGGATAGGGTATGGAGAATGGGGATGGATTAAGTACAGCGTTGTTTTTTAAACTATATTTGTAGTTTCTGTCTTACCCCTTATGGAAATGGTGTGATTAGGTATGTATGTATATACTCATTAGTGTTTTTTCAGAAACCTAAAATATTTTACAAAGGTTCTAACGACTTGGTTCCAAATGGGTATCTTGGGAATATTTGTCATGACAAATTACGGTGCATATTTGTTTTTAAGTTAAAAAACTTGAAATATTTAAAAAATGGCTCAAAATGTTTAGTTCCAAATGGGAACCTGGGGATTTTTGACATGACACTTAACACTATATTTGTTTTAGGGGGAAAACTGATTTATGGGTAGCTTACTGATTATTGTTTTTTCAGATACTGGAAATATTTAAAAAATAGCTCTCACAATTTGGTTCCAAAAGGGTATATTGGGAGTGTTTAACATGACAAATGGTCATGTACTTGTTTTTGGGAAGACGTTCAATAATGGATGGTTTAGTGATTAATGATTTTTGAAAATAGCAATAATGATTTCTCTCTAAGTGTGGGGAGTGTCTGACATGAACCTGACAAATAAAGCTGTGTAATTGTTTTTAAAGGAGAAATTCAGTTATTGGCAGTTTACTGATGACTGCTACTTTTTAATCCAAATATATATAAAAAAAAATCATAGCGATTTCATTCAAAATGGATGCCTGTTAAGTTGCTTGTATTATAAATAATAATATAGATTGGTTTTTCAAAAATTAAAATAATAATAGTTAATTTATGACTGAGTTTGGTAATTATTTTTTTTAATAGCTCAAACAATTTGGTTTAAAATTGATGTCAGGAGATTATTTTACATTAGCAATAATAATTTATCTATATTTATTTAAAATAAATGAATTTAATATTGATTTATTTATGACTAATTATTATAGAATATTTGAACAATTTTTGGAACTTGACCTTGAAGATTGAATTCGAAATTGTAATCTGGAAATAGGTTTTCACGATAAATAAGAATACGTTAACTCGCTTCGGTGGCCACATAGTCTAACGTGCTACTTTTGCAGTAGATTAGACTGCTGATGATCGGAAGATTGAGGTTCAAATCAGCCGTGTGTACTAAGGGCTTTTTTTTTCAAAATGATTTTCTTCTCTTCCTCCATGCAAATTCAGATACACGTCCCATAAATATAACCTTCCTCATCCCTAAGACCATTAATGTAACTAGCACATACGTGTATAATCCATACGAGTAGTACACCTAATACCTGGTGCTAAAAAAAGGTTATTTTTTACTAGTAATATGTATGAAAAAAGTGCATTGAGCAAAAACATTTTGTAATAAAAAATGATAGAATATTAGGAAAATGGTAGAGCACAAATAAAAGTAAAAACACTAACACATATTTAAATACACTTAGATATTTTAATGCTATTATAAATAACATCTTCCTCAGGACGTAGTTGTAATTAAACTAAACATGATGTTTTCTTCAGTGATGCCAACTTGACTGGTATGGATGAAAACTTCTCTGGTGGAGATGAAATACTCTGAATGTTTCTCTATTACTCTATGGAAGGTAGGTGGTGCTGGTGTAGCCTCTGGGTTGAAATCAGCGAATATTTAGGTTGGGTGGTTTTCTAAACTTGTGATCCATTGATGTGCCAGTTCCCATCTTCTAACAGAGATATATTACATTGTGTCTTGTAGAATGATTTTAACACCTTGACAGTGTAGCAGTCCTCAAAGTTGAGATTATGAGTGGAGGCTTGTGCTGAAACAGGTTTTTCTGGATCCTTGAATTTTGTGTTATGGCGGTGTCCATTCATTCGTTTACGGAGAGTTTCTGTGGTGAGGACAACATATTGTGCAGTACATTGTTGGCATTCTAGTTGGTAAATTAGTTTACTGGACTCACATGTGTGATTGCTTTTGATGGTGTAGATGAAGTTGGTGATGTTGCTAGAGAAAGTGGCTGCTGGATGATGTATTTGGCAAGTTTTGTTACAGGGCTGAGAGCCTTGTTGTGGTTGAATGATGGTTGCGTCATTTTCAGTTTTGAGTTTAGGGTGTACCAGAAGATTTCTAAGTGATGGAGGCTGTTTATACACAAGGACTGGTGGTTTTTTGAGAACGTTGTTGGTACGACTGGATGCTTCCAATATTTGAAAACCCGATGCTAATATTTTGTTTATCTTTTGTAGGCCTGGCTAGTACTTAGTCACTAGAGGTATAATATCTGTTTTTTCAGATTTGGGTGATTGTGGAGTTTCAGCTAGTCGAAATAGATTATTATTATTATTATTATTAGCACCGCGTCTTACTACCCATTCGGGTTATACGCACTTACGCTAATGTGTAATGATAGGATGATTGTGAGATGAAATGAAGGACCTACAGTTTAACGTGGAATCCGAACCACGGTGG
The DNA here is from genome assembly GCA_902151425.1 of Timema shepardi. Taxonomy (NCBI): domain Eukaryota; kingdom Metazoa; phylum Arthropoda; class Insecta; order Phasmatodea; family Timematidae; genus Timema; species Timema shepardi. The sequence continues at coordinate 8,856 of CABFVX010003667.1, read as the reverse complement.
AGGCCTGGCATTCCCCACATTCACAAGATGTCTTGTCAGAGGTGAAGGAAGGGTTTGGTAATCAGATAAATCTGCGCCGGGACCGGGGATTGAACCCCGGCCGCCAGCACAGAAGTCTGACACCTTACCCCTAGACCACCAGGTCACCAGAAATAGGTTATTAATGAGAGGTTTAGGATATCCTCTCTATAAAGGCTTCTTGAAGGAAATATGTGGGAATATGTCGTATCTGTATCTTTAAATTCTTTGATTTGATTAAAGTTTTAAATGATGTTACACATTTTCTTTAACTATTTTACTGTTAGTTTCATCAACATTTCTTTCTTTGAAATCTGGATGATTTTTGGAAATCGTTTTTAACACTTGAATTGTCAAAGCAAGATTAATTTTTTACGGCCGTACTTCAAGTTGAAAGAATTGAACAATTCGTTCAAAGATAAAATAATCCTGTGCTTCACTTGAAACCCCCTTGCATCTCACAGTTTGTGAAACCCTAACTTAATACTCTCACAATCATATATTCTTGTTTCATTGTTTTACAATCATTGTTTCTACCCACAACATTTTATTTTGGAGAAAGAGTTATGAAACAACAGTGTAAAATATTGTTTGTCATACTAGCCAGAAAGCACCCTTTTCATGGGCTATTGTAGTAGATTATTCCTTTAAAAATGTACCATATTTGGTTATTTTTCATCGATCGAATTACAATGATTTTCCAATTCAATAATCGGTATGCTTTTGGAAGTGTGCAAGTATTTGATTGTAATTCTACTGAAAAATCTGATAGTACGACCAAACTTCATACAATTGTCCAGAAAAGCAATTAGGCCACGTCTACCAAAATAAACAAAAATAAACAGGCAACCTCAGCATTTAAGTGGATTTTGAATCATTAGCCTGATTAAACTTGATTTAAATAATACCTACAAAGTGCATTTTTTTTATTATAGAGAATTAAGCAAATATATATACTTACATAAGCTACCGGTATAGAATATATATAAACCCTCTTCTTGGTAGAAAGGATAGCCTGAAAGATCTTTTCCCCTATTAGAATTCTGCTATATAACAGTGTTTTTTATAGGAAAAAGGACCTCCCATACCGTCCTTCCTATCATGTACAGAGTTAATATAGATTTGGATATATATTTAGTGACATTTTCTACCGGCCGAATTAAAATAATATTTTATGAAGTGGGATGCACTAAACTTTAGCACACTTTGACACCAATTTACAACATGAAAACAGAAGAAAGAAAATTAGCACTTAACCCTCTGAAGCCTCTTGTTTATCTCCTGATAATAGTTCCCCTCTTCTGCTGACGAGTATACAAACCACTCTACTATCTGTGCCTGTACAGTATAAATTTAAATTTCAAAATAATCTTTTCTAGGTAGGCAAATGCTTTCATGGATTTTTGTAATCTACATCCTGACAGGAAGATTCCTACTGTACATTTTTGTGAATAAACCAAATAACCTAAAATGTAGACAGTCAAAATATTTATTTTTCAAAAACTTATTTTGAGTCAATGTAAGACAATTTTTTGGATTTATTTAAGAATTTATGTTTTTTTTTCAATGTATTATCTGTATAACTTCCAGATTAAAACCTAAATAATTACTTTAACATGGGAAATATTTATTATTATTTAACGCTGCGTCTTACTACCCATCCGGGTTATACGCTTTAAGTACTAATTACACTAATGGATTAGGAATTGGTAAGGTTGAATTAGAGGAAGTGAACCCGCATTTGCGTGGAGGGAGAGTGGAAAACCATCTAAGAAAAGCCACCCCCAGTTCACCCGACCGAGATTCGAACCTCGATCTCCCCGTCCTCATCAGTCGAGCTCAACACAATTAGCGCGTTAGCCAACTACTCCACCGAGGCGGGTAACATGGGAAATACTATCTTGATTTGACACTACATAACTGGCAGTCAACGTCGTTAACTAATGTATTCTATAAAGAGTTCTTATAATTACTATTTCATTATGAGCATTTTTTCATTCACAGCTTCTTTAGTTTATTAATGCTTGAGGTCTTTTCATTTATATGAGCCACTATTTACTGACATTTTTCTTCTAACTCTCTACACCCGCCTCAGTGGCATAGTTGGCTAACGCGCTTGTCGTGTTGAGCTTGACCGCTGAGGACGGGGAGATCGAGGTTTGAATCTCGGTCGGGTGAACTGGGGGTGGTTTTTACTAAATGGTTTTCCGCTCTCCCTCCACGCAAATGCGGGTTCACTTCCTCTAATTAAACCTTCCCATATTCCTAATCCATTAGCGTAATTAGTACTTAAAGCGTATAACCCGAACGGGTAGTAAGACGCGGTGCTAAATATTATTATTATTATCTTCTAACTCTCCACCAATAGTACGTCTGGTACATAGCAAATAGCCAAAAAGCTGCACTTTTTGACTGGAATATGCCATGTCCTGTAGTCATATGTGATGTGAAAAGAGACTTTATAAGATAGGGAGCCACTTGAAAATCCATGTAGGACACCAAAATAGTGGCCATTTTAGTGTTCTTAATTCAATTGTATCTCAGCTCCTAAAATTCTGATCTTAGTTTTTTGTTTGTTTGTTTGAAAGCTCTTGCTAATAAGAATCTAATTTGTCATCATCTCTTTAGCTCTAAGCCTTAAGGTTTCTCCACAATTTAAGAATTTATGAAAATTTCACTTTTCTCACTTTTAATTATTAACTATCTTTTTTACTGTCCACAATATCTTCTTTATAGTTGATATAAAGAAGAATGAACATTATTTTATCTTTCCATTGATAACAAGAAAATCGGTTTTAATAAACTACTTCTTGAGAAATTACTGGTCAAATGAAACTTAGACTTTGGTTTTAATATTTCGTTTACTTTACTATTACAATACCCGCCTCGGTGGCGTAGTTGGCTAACGCGCTTGTCGTGTTGAGCTCGACTGGTGAGGACGGGGAGATCAAGGTTCGAATCTCAGTCGGGTGAACTAGGGGTGGATTTACTAAATGGTTTTCCACTCTCCCTCCACGCAAATGCGGGTTCACTTCCTCTAATTCAACCTTGCCAATTCCTAATCCATTAGAGTAATTAGTACTTAAAGCGTATAACCCGAATGGGTAGTAAGACGTGGTGCTAAATAAAATACTATCACAATAAACAAGTAGCCTAAATGTTTACGAAATTGTTTGAATAATAGGAATGCTCCTGCAAATTAACTCCTTCTTAACAGCTTAAATGTCTCTAAATCAAGTTATCCTCTTCCTCATCTTCCGAATCATACCTGGAACAAAGTAATTATTTTCATATAAACTCTTAAAAAGTTAATAAGTATTGATAATATTAGTTTATCTAAAAAGTATTTTTTGACACCTGTTCTTTGAAAAAGAGTCTACACACAGAAGACGTTGGATACAAAAATTAATATTATGATCTTGAAAGTGATGGAAATTTAGAAACTCTCAACTAAGCACATGCCTTTTATTGTATTTATTTCCACACTTTTGACCTCAAGTACAGTTCATACAAAGTAGCTTGCATGGAACCTTAGCCTTTGAACAGGAGCATTGTGTACGGCATTCAGAGCAACTGCACTTAACCAATTCTCTACAAGTTTCCCAAATAGAGGGCAGAGAAGACCAGACCGGCACCCACTCCCCTGCAGCTCTGGTCCATCCCCATCTTTCTGGCCCTGAAATGTTGTTCATCACTGAGCAGGCATGACCCCAGACTTGTCCTGCCTGTTATGCTGAATGGAGACAATGCTGCCTTAATGCCTCTCTAGCTTGGGACAAACTTGATAAACTGGCGACTTTTTGAAGTAAAGAGAAGTTTTCTAACATGATTGACTGAGAAGTCTTCTCCATCTTTGTAGTAAAGCAAAAGAGTAAACTTCCCCAGAACTTGAAAAGTATACTCAGAAATAGACTCTTTTGGTAGCGATATAGCTTGGAAGGCTTCCTTAGCTTCAGTAAATGATTTCCAAACTTTCCAGGCAGTCTGTTTCCCTTTCATGGCAAATGATGAAGTTACATCTGATCCTGTAAATGCATGTAATCCTCTCAAGGCAACAGCTTTATCTTCACCTATACTTTAAAACGTGGCATTACTGCTCATTTACCTCTGAGACTTCCCGGCTCCAAAGAGAATACACATCTTCTGAAGACCTGCAACTTTGAGAATATGAAAAAAAGAGATTGCCAAAACAACTACATCAGTATCTACTGTACAAATAATAATATATTTTATTTGCTCCATGCTCAAAACTAACTTTGGCAGGTAGGAAAATCCTGCCATCTGCTTCTTCCGGCTGTCCGTATTTGACTCTATCAATCAAAGTTTTTCCCAATTGAGATAAACGAATGCTGCCATCAATCTCAGTAATGATGTGAACCCGATCAAACTTCAAGAGTGCATCCTCTCCAAATAACTTGAAAAGTTCGGTTTTATTCTGATCGCAGCATAGGAAGTTATTCCATTTTTGTGGTAACATATTTCCTTGTGAGTCTTGGTGACAAAGACCAAAGCTTTTCTTCTCTCTCAAAAATTTCTTCGGTCAAGTTTTTGAGTAAGTATCCCAAGAAATGTGTATTCTTTTTGCATGAAACCTCACAGCATCATACAAAATCCTGCTTTTGAATTGTGTATCACATTATTCCCCAAATGTCTGTGGTGTTTTGCGTGGAAGAGCATGTTCTAGTGCAGCTCCATCGTAAATTATTGTAACGCAGAATCCTTGAAACTGTACCGGATCAATGAATTCTTCCAGGATTTTAAGTAGCTGAGATTTCTGACATGATCTCAGAACACCATTTGAAGAAAGAGAAGGTGGAGCGCTAGTGTTTTCATGTTCAAAAAACTTGTTCGAATCCAAGTTTCTGTTTTGACTTACAATGAAAGCTCTAGAGAAAAGCTAAACATAATTTCTCAAGTCAGAAATCATTGAGGAGGATTTTTTTTTTGCAAATTCAAAGAACTTGGTCCCATTTTTCTACATTGGGGTAGATACATTCACTTTTACTTCTTTACTCAAACGTTCTTTCACATAATTGTACATTTGTAAGGCTTTTTCTTCAGCGCCTAATAGCGCTTTAACTCATTCTTTATCTATTATAATAACCTTAGTGTCCCAAACCACAAGATCACAGGAGTTTAGCTCAAAAGATTTCCGAATCCAAGAAAACTTCCTTGTAATCCATGTTTTTTGTTTTGAAACTTGTTCTGGTAAGCAGTATACTGTTTATGGTGAACAATCCTATCAGTCCTGTTCGTTTTGCTCATTGACTCAAGTTCTTCTAAAATGCTAACTAATTGTGGCCTAACCAGCATCTACCTTCTTAACATGGCTGGATCTTGCAACAGACCAACAGCACCATTTACTTTTATGACAGCATTGTTTAGTTCACGAGCCTGATGCACAGCGAGTGCAGAAAAGGGATTGTTTGTTTTGTCGATAACAAATTGACCACTGCTAAAGTACTCATGTACACTGGGTGTTGTGTATTTTAGTTCTTGTAAGTCTTTTATGTAGATTGGCAACCAACGAGTATAGTGAAGATGATCTATCAGGAAAAACCAAGGTGCTAGTTTCTTCATTATTTGGTGAACAGTTCTTGGTTACTATCCCTGGTCGATCGAACAAAAGCTATAACAAGTATCTCCAAGTTTAACACTAAAAACCAGAATAGAAAAGTTGGACAGTTTGAACGTACTTCTTCAATCCATTCTTCAAATGATACTTTCTGGTCTTTTAGTGTAAATGCATCTTTGAGCAAACTGTAGAAATATTGGCAATATTGGCACATCTCTTAAGTTTATTGTCTTGTAGAGAAGCAATCTTATATAGAGGTTTTCGAGTAGTGCCCTTTTTATTGCATATAAAACATATTTCATCTTTAATTTTAATAATGATGTGGAACAATGCATATTCCTTGGGTTTTTTTACATCTTACTCTGATAAAGTCTGTGGACTGTTCTCAGGTGAATCATTTGGCATAGAGGATGAACGTTTGCGTTTCTTTCCCCTGGCTAGTTTTGTTATGTTGAAGTTAAGTCCACACTTTTTATGCCACTTTTCTTGATTATTTTTTAATGTTCCTTCTATACCTTCACACTCATATAACTTTTGTACATCCAAACCATAGGGCAATGCACCAAGATTCTGAAATTCTGTTAAATTTTCCAAGTGTCCTGTAGCTAGTACCAACAAGTGGTTTTGCAGTGTGTAAGGCTGGGCAAATAAAGTCTTCATCACTAGATTTTTGACAAATGCAACATTTGGACCAACCTATAACATGAAGCTCAAGTGGAGATTCAAAGTCAACATTTGCCAACCGCAGACGCCTTTAAGTAATTTTGAGAATGATTCAATTCAGTCTAATCTGCAAAAAAGAAGGTTAAATGATTTATATGAGTATAATCTTATATCAGAATGAAAACAAATGTAAGAGAAAACACACACAAAAAACAAATAAAATCACAAGACAAACACTAAAATCAAGGTAATTTTTTTTTTTAACAATGAGGAAACCTTAAGGTTTAGGGAATAGTAAATATGATCAAAAAAATTGTAATTAATAAGAGCTTTTGAACAAAAATAAAATAAAAATAAAATTGAACCATAAGGAGCCGAGATACAACCAATTCCAGGACTCCAAAATGGTGGCCATAAATAGTCACCATTTTGGTGTCCCGCATGGATTTTAATGTGGCTCCCTATCTTAAAAGGTCTCTTTTGACCTAATCTATGACCACAGAAAGTGGAATATTCCTATCAAAAAGTGCAACTTTTTTTTTTATGTACCAGACTTACTCAATGAGGTAACACAATTATATGTGGCAACATAGTGATTTTTTCTCTTACAGCTGGAAGTGCTGGATTTCATACACTTTACTATGCTGTCTTCAAATTAACTTAACTTGATGACAAAGTCTTGTTATTATATATCTTTTTTTCCAGACATACACACAATACATTCCATTGTCTGTGTATGACCTTCAGACATGGATGGGTGTGCCTTCAATCTATGTGTATGACTGTTCCAATGCTGGAATTATTGTGGACTCATTTAAACAGTTTGCAGAGCAGCATGAGAAGGAGTACGAGGTAAATAAAACTGATTTACTCTATTTAGTGCCTGTACAGTTAGTCACAATAAGCTGTCCTATTATAACTCAACACCTAGATCACACACTTTAATCTAGCGCCACAATTTAATTCCCGTTTGAGTTGTGCGCATATGTACCGTACTAATTACACTAATTTGTTAGGGATGGGAAGGTTGAATATAAAGATGAGGTTTGAGGGAAATTAAGGTAGTCCTGGGGAAACTTTCATTGGAATTTAGAAAGTTTTCAAATCTGAATTTTTTTCTCTGTACTGCTTGGCATGATTGTCATATTAGAGTTGATCACAAATTTCATTTGAAACTGTCGGAATGTAAATACCTGTATTATTTGGACAATCTGTGATTCTTATGCTTTGTAGTAAAGCACACTTAACGAGATGATGATGGCATTAAAGATTGGAAAAATATCCAAGGCAAGATACCTATCACTCAATAAGGAAATGAATTCCCCAAAAAAGAACATTTACCTGGACTGTTTATTGATAATCAAGAATGACTAGCGATCAAGCCATTACAAGATCTTCAGAAGATTCATCTAGATGACCAGTAACTTTCTGAAGAAGCTGTGTAGTTTTTAGGAACAGTAGCTACACCAGATGTACAGTAGCCCCGTGGCTTCTTTGGTGCTGACTGAAAGCTTTAAAAAGTTACCAGACCAAATTATGTATCCCTACACCGAACCAGATGATCTGCAAAAACATGTGTTTAGCATCTGTCACTTTTGACAGTCAAAATTTAGGCATATACCTAAATGTTGACTGTCAGAAGTCAGCTGTGAGCTGTCAGTCAGCACCAAAGAAGCCACGGGGCTACTGTATGCAACTACAAAAGTGCAAGGAAATAGTTGAAAACCCTGTGTAAAGTTTATTAGAGACACAAGAACTTAGGATAACAGAACCTCCACTCCACCATTCTTAAAATGTTCAATGCTTCTTTACTTTGTGCGTTATAATTTTTTGGGATCTCTTTTTAAACCTTATGTTCTAGGGAAATATTGGGTTCATAAACATATTCTGCTCCCCTACCCAACTGGGATTCAAACCTTGGTCTTCCTGTCCTCAGCAGTCTAGTCTATTGAGAGAGTAATGACTTTTAACGACCAAAGCAGGTCTCATTCTATTAATTGACAACTTGTATAGAAGTATCAAGCCCAATTTCATTGTGATAAAGTTTAACCCAAGACTTATAGATCAGTTGGTAGACAATTTGCTGACCGACCTAAGATATACTATCAGATTTACAATTATAATGGAGTTTTAAGTGAATCTCTGGATTCCCAATTCATTGCTGACAATTAGGTTTGCCGTAAATTTTCTTTTTTAACAAATACCGCCTTTTACTGTCTTTAAATTGTGTTTCTGATTTTTGCGCACCTTTTGAGTGGTTCCTCTACAGATGCCCCAAATTTAAGCATTCTAGCTCGTTGTAAAGTAAACACATATATCTAGACAGATATACGTAATCATCTAGCATTGTTTCCAGCCTTGAGCTGGGCTATCTTGATGAATTACTGCTGTCTTACTATATACAGGGTGTCTACCATCTGGGAAAATCAGGGAAAACGGGAATTAGCCGGGAATTTGAATTGATCAGGAAAAAATGGGAATAAGTCAGGAATTTGGTAAATCACAATAAAAATACGGGAAAATGATATTTTACTCAAAATATGAAATACAATAATCAGTAAATTATGTCATTTTTTTGCTTGTAGCTGTGTAATATATTT
>CABFVX010003666.1:53093-66343 GCA_902151425.1 Timema shepardi | reverse complement strand
CCGGGGTTCAATCCTCGGTCCCGGCACAGATTTATCTGATTACCAAACCCTTCCTTCACCTCTCACAAGACATCTTGTGAATGTGGGGAATGCCAGGCCTCCACCGTGGTTCGGATTCCACGTTAAACTGTAGGTCCTCCATTTCATCTCACAATCACCCTACCATTACACATTAGCGTAAGTGCGTATAACCCGAACGGGTAGTAAGACGCGGTGATAACAATAATAATAATAATATTTTTAAATCTTGAATCCAAATCCTAGCAAAATGTTAGAAATTTTAATGATTTACAAATAGACTTACATTACACGATATAGGTCTAAACTGTAAATTAAGATTTATTTTAACTATGCTTTCAATTTCAATCAATCCCAACCATCCTTTGCAAAATACAGGTTAAAATCCAGCCAAATTAAACACGACTCATATTAAATGTTTAAAAATGAGTTAAGCTTCTAAAAAAAAACATGTGAAATAAACATATTAGGCCTAGTTATCCTTTGATCAACTTTAGTCACCATTGAAAGATTATAATTTATTTTAATACGATAGCAAAAATAAAAATACAAACGGATATTTTTTAATAAAGACTAAATAAACCAACATGCTTAGCAATTAAACATACATTGGAAATAGTGAACTCAATAATGCCTAAGTATGTTTTATTATTTTAATCCAATATATATCTTCGCGTATAAAACAAGAAATATATTTGATTCTTGCTATGTATCGATTTCTGAGAATACATTCCATTTAAAACACGAACATATTTTCGACTCCAATATGTTAACTCCCATTTTATAAGGCAGGACTAGTTTGAATACATTTACAATTACTTTAATAACATCAATTTAAAAACAAATAATGAATCAGCAAGTCGTTATTTGATTCTTAATACTTGAGAGCGCTTACTAAGTGATCAGATTATCTGAATTGATTTTAAACAATCGATATACGTTATGTAGGCCGGTAGGCATGAATAAACAGCTTTATCGCTGTCTGACTTGAAAGTATTTATTTTTCATGAAATCCAACATAAATGTCTAACTTAAGGATCGTATGCAATAAATTGGGGTTCTTTGCATAGTTGTAGATAATTAAAACCAGTTGGGTAGTAAGAATTGACAGTCGTGTTTATTTAATCATCACTCTGGCGAGTAAACATGATATATGTCATGGCGGCTGACTTTGTAAGCATGTGTTCTTATGTCTGTTAAAAAAAACGTAATTTGTTTTTGTTATTTAGGGGTTATATGTAACTCTAGTTTTGATTTTCAGTTTTTGAAGTTTTAATGTGTTTATTAAATTATTTACAAGATCGTTAAAGAGGTGGGAGGAGAGTAGGGTAATTAATAGCCACTAAAGATTTTCCACACCTAACAATTTTTTTTTTTAAATAATGATTTTATTCATGCTAATTAATCTCTTTTGTCAGACAAAATAAAGATTACGGATTAAGTTGTGCTTTTCAAGTAGAGCTAACTAAGTAACTTTTGAATTCAACCCAGGTCTCCACCGTGGTTCGGATCCCACGTTAAACTGTAGGTCCTCCATTTCATCTCATCAATCACCCTACCATTACACATTAGCGTAAGTGCGTATAACCCGAACGGGTAGTAAGACGCGGTGCTAATAATAATAGTAATAATTGAATTCAACATATGATGCTTTGTTTATGAGCCGAAATATTCGATCATCGAATACTTGTCAGGATTGAATGATTCGAGTGGCCCATCTCTAAAATATATATTTCTTTTTTTTTTCACGGGTAATTATATAATAATACATTGCCGTATGAATGAATAAAGTAATTAAAGACCAAAACAATATGAATTACATTTATTGCACCCTTTTTTTAAAATACATAATATACCACCCATTTTTTGCCAATAATAGAATAATTATGATTTTTTTTTTTCTTTTTGAATCTGTTGAAAATAAATGTTAGATTGACGGAAGACATTCTTGCAGTTCACTCGACGAGTCAAACGTTACGAACCTGTAAAAATCAAAAGAAATAAAGGTAACCGACAAGATTAGGAACTCAATTCCTAGCTCTCAATAATAACATTTTTCATTATCAAAACAACAAATTGGTAATATTTAATTCTTTTATTGTGACAGTTATTAGTTCTTTTGCCTGCCATTTCACTTGAGTATTTGAGAGGCAATATACCAGCATTTGCCTGGAAGGAGAATGAAAAAAAAAAATCCTCAGTGGTCCCTAGATTTAGGAGATTTCTTTTTTATAGTGTATGGCATTATTGACAGGTCAGTCGCCTGATATATATATAGATATGTTAATTATTCCTCGTAGCTAATTTTCTCTTTTAGGTAGCTGTGTTTCAAGTTTAGCATCAGCTCTTCAAGAGTTTCGATACAGCACTAACTCCAGCAAGAAGTTAAGCCTCAATGACACCCTTTGAGATGACTGATATCTCTCTGTCCAGTGACAGCAGTGTGAACTGTGTTTGCTTTACATCCTAAAGGCCATTTTGAATTTGTTCCTATCGTTCCCACCTTCTTTTGTTTATAATACTTGTTTGTGAAGAAAGAAAGCAACTATTGCTATACTTTATAGAGACCCGTCAGGTCGGGGTTTAAATCCTGAGTATCATATTTCTTGAGAGTTTTTTTTTTTAAAGTTCATATGCTGCAATCTATTAATAAAAAAAAAAACACCGGCAGTGTGACCAACCTCAAGATCATGGTCTAAAGCATCGACCTCGCAATATACTAGGTGACCGTAGTTCGATCCCAGTCGGGTATACTTAGGACGGTTTTTACTAAATGGTTAACCCCCCCCCCTCCCCCCTCCCACACATACAACTGTGGGTACACTTACTTTAAATTCGACCCTCCTGATCCCTAACATAATTAGTACATACACATGTACCCCGAACGGGTAGTAATAACTGGTGCCTAAAAATATTTACTTACCCATTTTGAATGTCCGGGAGCATTGGTCGAACCATCGCGCCAAGTCGCCGCCGAGCTTGGCGTCGCCGGCCTGCTTGAGTGCGGACCACACCGCTATATCGGCGACCGAGGGTTGATTACCGCCCGAGAGGAAACGCTCCTTCCCTAGCCTCGCGGCCAGCGCCCCGATGAGCGCCCGCTGCTCCTTGCCGGCGCCGCACCTGGAGAGGAGGTAGCAGGCGTCGAGCGTCGCGTCCACCTGGGTGGCGTCTGCCGGCGCGTCGGAGAGCTCATAGTTGAACTGAGGTGGTCCGAGGCGCGTGAGGTAGCGCAGGATGTTCACCTCGCCCCGGACGGCCACGTGCTTCAGCGGGGACACTATCAGTTCCGTGTCTGGGCCTACTGGGGGGGGCCGCAACAGGTTAGGTTAGGTTACCAAAAACTCGATCGTTGAACTAGCAACATAACAAGTCAGTTCAACTCGGCTGGGAATTAATAGACATATATTAGGTAGAGTGATCAAAGAGTATTTCATGTTTCATACGAGTAAAGTGTTTAACTGGTAGTTTTTGTTAAATATACATGTTTGATTACTTAAATTTACATGTAGTAGTAAATTAAGTTGTCTTTTCTCTTTCGAACCTCCCGTTCCGTCATTAATAGGTAGGTCACCTTCTGATCTATCGGGGGTGAAGCGTGACCCCCCCCCACAAACTTGCTACGTACAACCAATGTAATTGCCGAGGGAACTGCGGGTCTCACGGAGAAAAGCATTATCTTCGCTCTCTCTCTCGGCTCTTGTCAAATCTCCTCGTTCTCAAGTTATGTTGGGAGGTGGTGTGCCGGGGTAAGGAGGAGCTACTGGCAACATCTACTAACCAGCGTTGCCAAACTTGTCTTATGTTTGAGAGGAGATTGACCAGTATAGTACTTTTCTACTGTAGTAAAACGTTATCAATATCAACTGCAACAAAATGTCTGCGCTTAAATTTAACAGGTAGGGCTTTTTTTTAAAAAACTAAACCTACCTTCTTTCCATACAATCGTTATATTAAGTAGCGGAGAGTTTTTGCTGGCGGCGCTGTTGGTCGGCCGGAAGCTCAAGAGATGTTCCGGCACGTCGCGGACGGTCGAGTGGATGTGGCAACTGATGTTTAACTTCAGCGTCTCCCCCCAGAGATGATACAGAGCCAAGATTGAGTAGGGAGGGTGTTTGGGACTCGCGTTTATCACAATGTCATGGATGAGTCCATTCTGCAATAAAGCGTGGCAGATTTTGTAGATTATAGCGGTCGTATCATAATTCATCGTTAGGTCATCAATCATGTGATTAATTCGCTACAGCTCTATACATTTTTTTAAACATCATTATACCATCTTCTGACTTACTTATAAATATATAATAATAATATTTAGCACCGCGTTCTTACTACCCGTTCGGGTTATACGCTTTTAAGTACTAATTACTCTAATGGATTAGGAATTGAGAAGGTTGAATTAGAGGAAGTTATCCCGCATTTGCGTGGAGGGAGAGTGGAAAACCATTTAGGAAAAACCACCCCCCAGTTCACCCGACCAAGATTCGAACCTCGATCTCCCCCGTCCTCAGTAGTCGAGCTTAACACGACTAGCGCGTTAGCCAACTACGCCACCGAGGCGGGTCCTTATAAATATAATTATCTTTGACAGAAGTCAAGAAAAAAGAGCAAAAATTAGTGTTGTGTAGCTGCCATCTTTAAAAGATGGAGTACGCGTGTTGATCCCAGAACTCTGCATCATCAACAGTCCAATCTATTAAAAGCGCGAGATCTTCAACCGAAAAGTCAGAAACCCCCCGGTCCGCAGACTGATTACGTCTGGCCCGCAAAATATTTACCAAACAAACTGTTGTTTTCATATAAATAAACTATTAACCCATTACAGATATATATGTTAACTTTGTGAGAAGTTACAGGAAAGGTGGATGGAAACAGATAAAAGGGGGACGAACACAATATGGCCTTTACAATGGAAAGAAGAACACAATTCACATTTTACACTGCTGACACTGGACAAAGAGGTAAGTGGCTGCCTCTTTAATCCCACGACCTAGGTTTCATTCTATCGGAACTCATCAATAGGGGAGTGTGAAACGCGCAACGTAACTTCCTAATAAAAAAAAACCCAACAAGAACACAAAAATTGAAGAGAGAAAGGAAATTTGTAAAGAATGATGGGACACTTAGATAAGAACGAGAAAGTTGCGTTACGCATTTCACACACCTTCCCGACGAGTTCCGATAGAATGAAACCTAGGTCGGGGGAACGGGTGGTGATCATTTTCAAGGCAGCTATTACCTCTTTGTCCAGTGTCAGCAGTGTAAAGTGTGAATTGTGTTTTTTAATTTCCGTCGTAAAAGCCATATTGTGTTCGTCCCTTTTTATACGATTCTATCCCACCTTTCCTTTAGGTTCCACTATATGAAAACTATAAAGTTGAAATATTTTGCTGAATTTTTTTTTTTCCTCCCCCAAACGGACACACCAAAATAGTAGTTTGGAAAAATAAGACTCGACTTGACCAAAAATGATGCAGAGCTCTCCCTTATATCATGCACCCGCAAATGGTGAGTAACTACAGTAGCCCCGCGGCTTCTTTGGTGCTGACTGACAGCTCACAGCTGACTTCTGACAGTCAAAATTTAGGTATATACCTAACTTTTGACCGTCAGAAGTGACAGATACTAAATACATGTTTTTGCAGATCATATGGCTCGGCGTAGAGATACATAATTTGGTCCGGTAACTTTTCAAAGCTTTTAGCTGTGAACTGTCAGTCAGCACCAAAGAAGTCCTGGGGCTACTGTAGATACGGGTATATTTATATCCGAGCAAAGTAATGGGTCACCTGGGCTGGAATATTGGTAATAGTCAGTTTCCTGCTTCTCTGGGGCGTCGAAGGAATAGATTGCTTCAGACCTTCTCGTAAACCTGTTATCTGCTCTTTCAACTGTGCGAGCTGATCCAAAATGGCCTCCTGACGAGTTTCTAGAGCCATCACTTCAGGCAGAGGCATCTACAAGGTTTGAATGAGAATCGTTCATCAAATCTTACGTAATAAGAGATAACACAATAAACATATCCCGAAGTTTGACGTCGTGGGTTCTTCGGATCTTGATTAGGAAATCCAAGATTAAACAACACATTTTTTTTTTAGAAAATTTACTTTAATATAGTTCTAACTTTTATCAAATGCAAATTTGAATCCGCTGATAATTAAAAATATACAATTTTAGTTAAAGTGACTAGATGAGTTTTATTATTATTATTATTATTATTATTAGCACCGCGTCTTACTACCCGTTCGGGTTATACGCTTTAAGTACTAATTACGCTAATGGATTAGGAATTGGTAAGGATGAATTAGAGGAAGTGAACCCGCATTTGCGTGGAGGGACAGTGGAAAACCATTTAGGAAAAACCACCCCCAGTTCACCTGAACGAGATTCGAACCTCAATATCTCTGTCCTCAGCAGTCGAGCTCAGCACGACAAGTGCGTTAGCCAACTACGCCACCGAGGCGGGTAAACAAAAATTTTTTTTTAGAAAATTTGCTTTATTATAGTTCCAACTTTATCAAACACAAATTCGAATCCGCTGATAATTAAAAATATACAATTTTAGTTAAAGTGACTAGATGAGTTAAAAAAAAAGAAGGTTGTGTAAGGCGAGTGAAAGATTATATTACGTCGTAAATAACAAAGAGCCCTTTTTAGTAAAATATATTACGGTGATTAATATCCATCCTATCCGCTTCATAGGCCACATTGTCTAAGACGTTTCTCTCACAATAGACTAGATTGCTGATAATTGGGATATAGTGGTTCGAATTTTGGTCAGGTGGTTTTTTGCACCCACAATTGTTTTCCACTCTCCCTCCATGCTTCCTCCGAATATAATCATCCGCACCCCTAAAGCCATTAGGGTAATTAGTACATACCAGAGATGATAATAAGAGACTGCTTAACAAAAAACTCGGGCCTTCAAATAATTTTGTCTCGTTTTGTGATTTTTTTATATAATCGCTTTTTACCACCTATTCAAGTTATATATGATAATTACTCTAATGAGGTAGGGATGAGGAAGGAAGCATTAGGAAACTATTTAGTATATTATTTATTATTATTTAGCACCACGTCTTACTACCCGTTCGGGTTATACGCTTTAAGTACTAATTACGCTAATGGATCAGGAATTGGGAAGGATGAATTAGAGGAAGTGAACCCGCATTTGCGTGGAGGGGGGAGTGGAAAACCATTTAGGGAAAAAACCACCCCCAGTTCACCCGACCGAGATTCGAACCTCGATCTCCCCCGTCCTCAGCAGTCGAGCAGCTCAACACGACAAGCGCGTTAGACCACCGAAGCAGGTGAGAGAATTCTTCATTTTCTTGGCGATACCCCAAACGAAAGTCATCTATTAACCCCAGAATGTTATTGCGTAAGATATACGTGTAGTGCCTGAATAATTATTCCCCACCCCCCTCCTCGATTGGTTGCATCGTGGATGTTAGGTTACATTATATAAGATTATCAGGGAACAAACAGAAATAACTGTGCCCAGACTTAAAAAATTGGTTGGATACAAATATTTTGGTGACCTGGTGGTCTAGGGGGGGTAAGGTATCAGACTTCTGTGCTGGAGGGTCCGGGGTTCAATCCTCGGTCCCGGCACAGGTTTATCTGATTACCAAACCCTTCCTTCACCTCTGACAAGACATCTTGTGAATGTGTGGGAATGCCAGGCCTCCACCGTGGTTCGGATTCCACGTTAAACTGTAGGTCCTCCATTTCATCTCACAATCACCCTACCATTACACAGCGTAAGTGTGTACAACCCGAACGGGTAGTAAGACGCGGTGCTAATAATAATAATAATTTTATTTAAGGCATTGATCCCTTTAATTGAGTAGTTTTGATAAAACAAATCGAATTAACTCCCCCCCACACACCACCAAAAAATACTAAAAATTGAATTCGGATCACGTAAGAAGCTTATGAACGAATTTATCTGTTTTTAAGTCAGATTTATGTATCGATAGCAATACGGCAATTTACAATTACAATAGTATTCTTATATGTCTTATGTCTGTTTAAACTATGAAATTAGGTATGGTACTTTGGTCATATATTATGTTATAATAACAAAATACTTGAATATATTTTCTTATTTACCAATCAAACTTAAATTATTATTGTTGTGTTATTTAACAATCAATGAAATATTTATTTATATATGTATTTATAAATACTACAATATTTAACCAATGTCAAAATGGGCAGTACCAATTAGGTAATTAATAAAATTCATTAATAAATATATAATTATATTATATAATCTGAGTGTTACATAGCCTATTTTAATTTTTTAAGACAACAATAATTATTTGAAAAATAAAATAAGTTTGACATGGACATAGAATTCAGTGAAATGACACTTTTAACAATTTGTCTCCAAATTGTTGGCGCACGGGAGTAATATGACCTTAATATAGAAAATAAAGGCAGACATATTTGATTTTGATTAGTACTCAGTAGACTTCTTGAATAGCCAAAGGAATGACAGACAGGAGGATTCTTAAGACTGTAAGTAGATTCCTCATCAAAGTGTTAAATAGTTCAATTAGATCAAATTTTCATTAGAAAACTCGACAAACGGACTAGCGTTACAGAAAAATTTAAGTAAATCATTCAATACGAAAGATTTATCAGAATAAAAATAAACTATGTCGTGTTCGCCAACAAAGTAGGCCTATTATCTGCATTGCATTTAATAAACAAATTCGTATCTAGAATGAGCCATAGTAGCCGAAATAAACAACTTTACACCGAAAGTTACGAAAACTTAGTAAACCTTTAAAAGCTTCTTAACCTGTTCCAAAACACTTGTCGAGTTCGTAATATTTGTCGATTTTTTCGCATATGTAACGTGAGACTTTTGGAGGTTTTTCATCATGTACATGCATTTCGGATATTCTATTTCTTCCGAGATTTTAATTATTGGTCGAATTGTATACATAGACGTAGGGCCGATCATTTTTATATTTGTTTCTCGTTTTAAAACTAACATTCAACACTTCCACTTTACTTTAAACACATTCACCGGTTTTTTTTCAAGACGGTTTATTTCGGTACTCAGTTGTATTTAGACGACATCTTGATATTTTGCAGCATTGATTTTCGGTTTGCGAGATGACGCAGATGCTAGTAGCGGCTTCCACGCATGTTTTTACTTAGTTCCTGTACTCTTCTATAAGATGTCGTTAGTATAGAGAATATTATTAAACTTAAATTAATTAGCCTAATAAGCTATAGCTATGTTTACATTACCTCTCTAATAAAGGCTTTTTTAAAAAAAAATGGCATTCAAGTAGATAGTATTTCTACAAATCATTAATAATAAGGCTCCCTGAAAAAGTATTCAAAATCCAACGAATGTCAGTTTGTTCAATGCTGCCATCTCTAGTTGATGTGTCATAAAGTAATTTTGTTACGAGCTCAGCGATTGGTGCATTAAACATTTCTGGGCCCCCTCAAGCAAAACGTTTTCGCCATTATTAGTTTGATAATTGTTAAATAATTTTATGTGTACGTCAATTGATTCACCTTAGAATACTTTTTAAGACCCTCAATGGGAACGAAACTAATAAATAGTGAAATTTGAAGATGAAACACTGTGGAAAGTTGTCATGGCGGCGTTATGATCCACCAATGGGAAAGCAGATTATTCGTGATATAGGGCTGTTGTATTACACCTTACAATTCGCGTCAGTGAAGGTATTTTATGTTTGTTGTTACGATATGGGTGATTTGGTGATTAAACAATGTTGAAAACTACCCTTTTAGTCGGTTTAATTAGTGCTCAACACGTTAGTGATGAAATCTGTTATCGAGTTGTTGTATTTGTGCTGCGTCACGTGACCTCCGCGTAAAAATGGCGCAAAGCTCGTACATCAAAGATGGGACCCTTTTCTTAAGTGTTGTGTCATTTGTATTTGTATACAATAGTGTGTTTTCATAAAACCACGTGTTAAAATATATATATCTGTGATTGACTCGGGCTCAACCATGATGTCGGCAAGGGGGACGAAGAGGCGCGGGAGGCCTCCGAAATCCGTGGTTATGGAAAGGCCACGGAAGTTCCAATACCACTTGATGAAAAAACCAAAGTATCTATTAAACCGCGAAAGCAAAGGTTCGGAAACTCCAAACTCTCAGACGAGTACTCCTACTCCTTCGAGAGCATCATCGCCAGTGGAGAGTATTAGTAGTCGGAGAAGTGCGAGAACAAGAGGAAAATATAAGAAAAGAGGAACAGGAGGATATCAGAGGAGAGGATATAACCCAGACGTAGTCGAGGAGAAAGAATCCGAGTATCATTACGGGTCCGATTTCGGTGACGAATCCAGCGGGAAAAGTGATTTTGAAGATGACATTCTACAAAGTGATAGTGAACTGGATAGTATCGGCGGTGCTTCAAGTGATAGTGAATTCTCATTATCAAGTTATAGTACTGTAAGTGGCTCGCCTAAAAAATTCCTTCATAGACCTCCAAGTCCGGAACCTTTATGGCTTCAAAATTGTGAGTTACCCCCTCTGGACTTACCAAAGTCCTCTGAAGACCTTTTGATCCCTCGGGAACATGTTATGCAGGCTCTGTGCATATACGAAGTGCTTCGTCATTTTAGGACATTGGTACGCCTGTCGCCGTTTAGGTTCGAAGACTTTTGCAGCGCGTTGATATGCGAGGAACAAAGTATGTTACTGGCCGAAATACACATCATGCTCCTGAAGGCCCTCTTGAGAGAAGAAGACTCTCAACAGACTCACTTTGGTCCCTTGGATCAGAAGGATAGCGTGAACGTGGTCCTCTACTTTGTGGACGCTATGACCTGGCCGGAAGTGCTGCGCTCTTACGTCGAAAGTGACAAAGATTTCGATACCGAGGTGCTGCACATTCTCGGCAGCTGCGAATATCCGTTCACCGACACGGATAATCGCTTGAAAGTCCTGCAATTCATGACGGATCAGTTTTTGATAACAAATCCAGTTCGAGAGGACCTACTAAATGAAGGTAGGTCTTGAGGCCGAACTTAGGGTCAAGAACGATTACAGTTCCTTTTGAGAAAATATATATTTTTTTGAGTCTTAGTACGCCTTAAACGTCCTACATTTTGCCAATTTTTTTCCCCACTGAAATGGTACCTGGTGTCGATATTTTATTCACTTTATTATCCACACTATTGGTCTAGTATGTAGAATCAAATAACACCAAGATTTAATTTTCTTTTAAAAATCTTATTAAATACTATATTTAAATAAAACTCAACAATATATCGCCATCTTCACTTTTGAAATGTGGAATATTGACGATGAGATAAGACGTTCCTTTGATTCTGCGTACTGTATGAAAAGACGTGATCTTGCGTGGTGCGCACTAAAATGACTGATGTAAGATGTATCATCCATGTTTATTATATTGAATGTTATAGTTTATCTATAGTTATAAATTAAACCCGCCTCGGTGGCGTAGTTGGCTAACACGCTTGTCTTGTGTTGAGCTCGACTGCTGAGGACGGGGAGATCGAGGTTAGAATCTCGGTCGGGTGAACTGGGGGTGGTTTTTCCTAAATGGTTTTCCACTCTCTTTCCACACAAATGCGGGTTCGCTTCCTCTAATTCAACCTTCCCAATTCCCACTCCATTAGCATAATTAGTACTTAAAGCGTATAACCCGAACGGGTAGTAAGTACCGCAATAGGCTAAATTTGGAGCCGTACATTCGTTTGAAAGTTTCAATTAGACAGTCGGACATCAAAAATTGTTCCAAGCCCCCTTTTACTGAAAAATTTTGGGATTCATAATATATCAGCTCTAAAATTATGATTACAAATTTTGATTTGAAAACATTTTGTTCAAGTTTACTTTTTTCTTTATTTTCGAACGAATTTGGAAATAAAATGTATACAACATTTTTACATAATATTTTTACAGTAAAATTATGGTTTTTATTTTTTGTAACCGATCATAATGATTCCTAATAAGAGATAATGTTAACAAGTCAGATTCTCTCAAAATATCTTTGTCACATTTGAAAATTTTCGATTAGAGATCATTTTTCCTAATAGATTAAATAGATCAATAATTTACAATGTGGTAATTTTTTTTAAAAACCTGTCATTTGGAAATTATTTTTTTTGGGGGGTAAATAACACTTTTAGTCATGGCCAAGGGGTACGATTTTTTCTTTAAATGTTTGAGAATCGCTGCCTTAAGTTATTATATGAAATGTAATTTTACTATTTTAAAAAAAATGGGAGTTGAAGGAAGGGTTTGGTAATCAGAATGAATTAAGTTAATACATTTAGAGGATAATTTAAATCAGACCTAAAACTTTGTTGAAAAATGACAAACCTAGAAACGGTAATCGAACCTGTTGTCATCTTTTAACGAATGCAAATGAAACCCGAACTTATTTGAATTGTAGTTATCTCCGCAACTACAACAGGGTGTCTACCATCCGGGAAAATCAGGGAAAACGGGAATTAGCCGGGAATTTGAAGTGATCGAGAAAAAACAGGAACAAGTCGGGAATTTGGTAAATCACAACAAAAATCCGGGAAAATGATTTTTTACTCAAAATATGAAATACAATAATCAGTAAATTATAATGCCATTTTTTTTGTTTGTAGCTGTGTAATATATTTTTAATTCCTAGTAAACAATTTTAATTCAAATTTTAAAACTTATTATTATTATTTAAAAAAAGATTAATAGAAAAACGAGGGTAGCGGGGGGGTGGGGGAGGCGAGTTAGAAGGATGTGACATTCTTTTTTAGTCGGGAATTTTAGGAAATGATCAGGGGAAAGGTCGGGGATTTCAATGGTCAAGTTTAGTAGACACCGTGTACAACAATTTTCGACTTGTGCGTGTCATTCAATTAACTTAAAGAATTGTTATTGCTATGAAAAAATTGTCGGTATGATACAGTTTAGTTAATTTGTTATTTATCCGATCAAAACATTTCAATCACTAATTATTATTTTTTAGTATACATCTTATGCAATTAATAACACTTTAAGGTGATTTTAATTTTAGGAAAATAAAAAAAAAATCTCAGGATACTCATTAAGCAACCATTCACTTTTTCTATTGCTAATATAGTTTTTTTTTTAAATTTAGCACCGCGTCTTACTACCCATTCGGGTCATACACTTAAGTACTAATTACGCTAATGGATTAGGAATTGGGAAGGTTGGATTTAGAGGAAGTGGACCCGCATTTGCGTGTA
>CABFVX010003666.1:22738-33005 GCA_902151425.1 Timema shepardi | reverse complement strand
TTTTTTTTTTTTTTTAAATTACTCCCACTCTTTTACCGCATAAACTTGGTGATCCTTGCTCTGGTTTCTACCTTCTTCGTCCTCATCGCTTCACTTTGTTGTTTTTACATCACTGATATCTGTATCCGATACTTTGTGAGGTGTCTTTACAACGGGTTGTCGATGTATTAATCACAATGGTGACCTGGCGGTCTAGGGGTAAGGTATCAGACTTCTATGCTGGCGGCCGGGGTTCAATCCTCGGTCCCGGCACAGATTTATCTGATTACCAAACCCTTCCTTCACCTCTGACAAGACATCTTGTGAATATGTGGAAACGCCAGACCTCCACCGTGGTTCGGATCCTACGTTAAACTGTAGGTCCTCCATTTCATCTCACAATCACCCTACCATTACACGTTAGCGTAAGTGTGTATAACCTGAACGGGTAGTAAGACGCGGTGATAATTATAATAATAATAATAATGTTGATATATTTGCAGTGAAAATGTCCCCAGTCTCAGACAGGGACGAGGAGGACATGGAGCTGGACTCTGAAGGGGAGGAGGTATCCACAACTAAAGTGGGTAAGGACGGTGAGTTTTCTTAGGAGTTCATCCAAATTCTGTACAAGCCTTTCGCCGCGTGGTCTACCCGCGGTGGACTAAACTGCCGACGAAGGTATCCGAGTTAGAATCTCAGTCGGGTGTACTTGGTACCGTTTTCCGAAACGGTGTTCCATTTTCCACACAAATGCGGGTACACTTCCTCTAAATATAACCTTTCTAATCTCCAAAACTATTAGCGTAATTAGTATATAAAATTATAACCCAAACGGGTAGTAAGATGCGGTGCTAAAAATACTTTTAAATCCTGAGGATTATTTGGGATGGAACACTAAGTTAATCATAGTTAAAGTTAGGAGGGATAGCTAGCACATTTACCTTAGAGATACTGGAGTAGAAATTGTTTGATAAAAAAAACCAAACATATTTTTAATAAGGGCAAGCTTTCACTGTCACAGACAACTTCTTCAGGTTAGTGTGTCGAACCAAGGGCATCAGTCTACTCTATCAGCCTGAAGAAGTTGTCTGTGACAGTTGAAAGCTTTTCTTTAAAAAATGTGTTTTGTGTGTTAATTACTATTCCATTATCGTATTATCTCTGGAAGAAGATACATGAAAGGTGAATGGAAAACATATAAAAGAGACGAAACGCAACATGGGCTTTTACAATTAGAAGAACACAGTTCACACTTTACATCGCTGCTATTGGACAAAGAGGTAATGGTTGCCTTTTTAAAGAAAATCGATCGTCACCGCCCAATCCCCCGACCTAGGTTTCATTCTTTCGGAGCTTACAAGGAGGTGGTGTCTATTTCCTGCGGTGTCACTTATTTTGTTCCTTTTACATGATCCTACATAAGTGTTTTTTTCATTCTTTCTACATTTCCTTTTTCACCCTTATGCGTTTTTGGTTTCCTCGTATAGGAAGTAGCTTTCAACATCCCTAATACATATTTTACAGCCTCACACACCACTAATATATATTTTATAGCCTCATACACCAGTAATATATATTTTATAGCCTCATACGCCACTAATATATATTTTAAAGCCTCACACACTGCTAATATATATATTAAAGCCTCACACACCTCTAATATATATATATATTAAAGCCTCACACACCTCTAATATATATTTTATAGCCTCACACACCGCTAATATATATTTTAAAGCCTCACACACCGCTAATATATATTTCAAAGCCTCACACACCGCTAATATATATTTTATAGCTTCACACCGCTAATATATATATATATATATATTTTAAAGCCTCACACACCTCTAATATATATTTATTTTAAAGCCTCACACCCCTCTAATATATATTTTAAATCCTCACACACCTCTAATATATATTTATTTTAAAGCCTCACACCCCTCTAATATATATTTTAAAGCCTCACACACTGCTACCTCACACACCACTAATATATATTTTAAAGCCTCACACACCTCTAATATATATTTTATAGCCTCACACACCTCTAATATATATTTTAAAGCCTCACACACCACTAATATATATTTTAAAGCCTCACACACCTCTAATATATATTTTAAAGCCTCACACACCTCTAATATATATTTTAAAGCCTCACACACTGCTAATATATATTTTATAGCCTCACACACCACTACTAATGTCTACTAACTAACTGTCGTTTTTCCCAGGTAAAAAGAACACTATCCTCACAAGGTCCCGAACGGGGTCCCTCCAGCCTCGAACCTTCAACATGGACGACCTGAAGCGACGCAGTACGGCGATACTCTCCAAGGCGGAGCTGGAGAAACTGCAGTTGGAGAAGAAGGAAGGTGATAAAGATGTGGGCACAGACGGAACGAGGATAACCAGGCTCAAAGCGCAGCAGATAGCTACAGGTAACAGTTCTATAGCTTGTCACAGGTAACACTTCTATAGCTTGTCACAGGTAACAGTCCTATAGTTTGTCACAGGTAACAGTTCTATAGCTTGTCACAGGTAACAGTCTTATAGCTTGTGACGAGTGTGCTAACTGAGTTTGTGCTTTATTCCAAATAACCTTTAAACCAATTTTTGAAAACGTAACTTATGTTGTGCGCAGGGACCTACATGTTCAAGCTGGGTATGGAGAACGCGTTCAAGACCTACACGAACCAGTACACGACCAACATCGCGGCGCTGAACAAGCTGCAGCGCAACGAGGAGCGCGACAAGAAGCGCCACCTCTCGCACAAGTTCTCGCTCACCCAGGCGTCCGAGTTCAAGTGGATCGGCTCCCTGTACGGTGAGGGACAGAGCCACGGTTCCTGCCTCTCGGCGGTCGGACGGTCGGCGGGGTTGGAGTCTTGGTCAGTCTTACCGAGGGGTTGTCTCATCGACAGGGTCTCCGTCTACCGTCCGGGAGAACGGGAATATTTCGTAAACTACAAGAAAACGTCCGGGAAAATGTTGTTTTATCTCGAAATATGAAATATAATAATCATAAAACAATCCAAGCAAAGAGAAATTTATCCACATTGTAATTTAACTGTCCGAGAGCGCTGATTTATTATTATTATTTAGCATTTATTATGTATCTTATTACTCCTTTCATTACCATATTAAAATTAAAATATGTTTCTCTGGATCCCGAATAATTAATATATTTGAATTAATGGTTCAGTCAGATAACTTAATTTCTTTAACGAAGCCACAAAAAACCCAACTGAGTAGGTTTTTTTAAAAAAAAAACCTTTTTTTTCAACCCTGGTTACACTACTGTACCGATTACGCTAATGATTTTAGTTATTAGGAAGGTTATATTTGTAGGAATTGTGACGTATTCGCGTTGAAAGAGAGTGGAAAATCACTTTAATAAAATGACCCTCGGTACACCCAACCAAGATTCAACCCTTGATCTTCCAGTCTAACCTACTGAGAATGTAGCGCATAAGGAATATCTCGAATATATTCCAGGATGTAACTAAATATGTTTGAAAGAATATCTACGATTGTATTGTAATCTTTATTTTAAAAAGTGAGTCTGCCCTCAGCTGTGCTCTAGAGCGTTAGATAGCTGACCTCGACAATGTTTGTCTCCAGGTACTCGAGCGCTTCTGGTGAGTACACTCCGTCAGACGGTGCTCCAGCTGGAGAACAGTCTCCAAGCGTCCTTCATGCACCCCAACTGGCCCCTCCTCCGCAAGCCCTGGATCACGGCCGTCAGCTCCTGCGTCGTCCCTCGGGACTTTGCCCGCGCCCTCATCGTCCTCAAGGCCTGCGTCAAGCCCGTCGTGTTCGCCTCCGTCTGGCACGAGGCGCTCGGCCACGTCCGCCTCCAGCGGCTGACGGCGGCCGAGCGCGAGGACCGCAAGCGCCTGGACAAGCGCGAGAAGAAGGAGAAGGAAGAGGAGGAAGAACGCAACCGTCTGACGTACAACTTTGTCAAGTACACGCTCGGTCTGAAACACAACGTCTGGAAGCAGAAGGGGGAGGAGTATCGCGTCCACGGGCAGTGGGGCTGGCTCTGGCTGTCTGCGTCGCGCCGGTACCGCTTGCTGGACTGCCGGCGCTGCGGGCTCAGGGCGGGGCCCGAGAAGATGATGGCGCAGGTCAAGGACAACTCTGGGATAAAGGTCATCGCCGTGGACCCCAGCACTTACAAGTTCCTTCAGAAGAAGTCGTCGGACGAGGACGCCGAGGAGAAACATAAAATTATCAAGGAGGAGGTCGACGAGTTCGTCGCGGCGGCGAAAACTTCCGCAGTCTCCTGCGAGGATACCAAAGACTGGATAAAGCAGGAGAAAGAGTCCTCGCTTGACATGGCAGACACCACAGAGGTGAAAAACGAGGTGAAGATAGAGCCGGAAATACCGCGGACCAAGGTCGAAAACCAACACGCGGAAACTGACGCCGTGAACAAGGATGTTAAACCGGAGGACAAGACCTCTCTGAAACATTTGAAGGTGTTCAAACCCATTTCCGAGTTCGAGGAGATCGATATAACGAAGGCCCTCACCTCTCGAGGTAGGCTGCACTACCCGAAGATCGCCAAAAAGTCTAAGCTTGACGAGTTCCTGACGCGGAGGACCCACCTTAAACTCCTGGAGGAGAGGCGGCTCGCCCAGAAGGCCATCCAGCTGGCGAACAAGGAACCATCCTCCGAGAGCTGCAAGGGCAAGAACCCGGACGCCGAGATGGACGTGGACGTCGAGAACGAAGAGAGTGACGGAGAGGGGGAATCGGCGAGCTCGGAGCAGATCCTGCCCTTGCTCCTGTCGGGACGTATTTGCTCCCCGGTGGCGTCGGCCGGCAAGGACGGGGCGGCCAACTCCCTGGCGCGCCGTGTCGCAAACGTCCGGCAGCAGTACACCAAGCTGACTCGGTTCGGCGCGGGTCTGGCGTGCTACTCGCGCGGCTGCAACATGACGGGCCCGCAGCCGCCCGGCGTGGTGGCCAACGTGACGACGTCGTGCTACTCTCCGCTCTGCCAGCAGAAGGCGCGGGTTCGCCGAGATCTCCTGGGGTTGTTGAAGAAGGCCAACAGCACCAATAGTATCCTTCCGCCGGGGGTCACACTCGTCAGTGGGGGGTCGGGTCTTGCCGCGCGGACGTACGGTCCTGCGGCCAGTCATAAGTCACTCGTGGAGGATAAGCCCCCTCCACCTCCTGCGGAAGGTATATAACTATTTCCCGTTTTTTGAAAATCAGAGTTTAGTCTTATTTGAATCTTGGGTAAAAGGATAAATGATGCACACTTAGTTCACCCTGTAAGGTGGTACATAAACACATTTATAACTTCTTTTCCCCCCACAGTCTCGGAAAATTTGGACGCCATCAGGAAAGATCTGGAGACCGCGGTTGCCGTGGATACCACAACCGAAGATGAGGCGATGGTGTCTATTCCCGTCAACAAGACCAGCCCGAACAAAGCCACCCCAGGCTTCGGGGAACCCCCGAGTCTTGGAGGCACTTCCCCCACCTTGCCGTCTTCCAAAGGCGCAGAGACGTTTGTCGAACAGGACACTGCCCCGGCCCCTCAGCCGGTCATGTCCGAGCTGGACATAATGTCCGGGCCGAGCGTGGGCAACGAGGTCGAGGTCGCCATCTCTGACCCCATGGTCTGCGGAGAAGTGGAGATATCTACGTCGGCTCCAGAGTCCTGCGGAGAGGTGGAGGTGTCCACCTCCGCGGATGAGGTCAAACCCGCCGATGAAGCGCCGACAGAGGACACGTCCTTCACCCCCGATTTGGACGACTCCAAGGTATCTATCTCCTTAAGGCGGGTATTCTAAGCCTCTCTAGGCTCACGGCACCTTCGTTGAGGGCGGTGAGAATCTCGTGGCCTCATTTTAAGAATTCTAACAAGTGTTTTGTTTTTCACATCTTATTTATTTATTTATTTTAATATTCAATGTGAATTATATCAGGGTAGTAGATGAAACAATTTGTACATCTTCTAACCCGCCTCGGTGGCGTGGTTGGCTAACGCGCTAGTTGTGTTGAGATGCTCGACTTCTGATGACGGGGAGATTGAGGTTCGAATCTCGGTCCGGTGAAGTGGCTTTCCACTTTCCCTCCACGCAAATGCGGGTTCACTTCCTCTGATTAAACTTGCCTAATTCCTAATTCATTAGAGTAATTAGTACTTAAAGCTAATAAACTCGAACGGGTAGTAAGACACGCTGCTAAATAATAAATGAAAAACACATCTACTATTTCCAGCCTATATCAGTTTTTTTATTTGAGCCAAGTATTCTCCACAACCGGCCGGCTAGGTCTCTTGTAGCTTCATACGTCTTGTACTATAACATTAGACTAGGACAAGCACAACATCCAGTCCTCCGGGCCGTCAATTTATCATTGTGAAAGGGTAAATCCATATTTTCATTGATGATAAATTTTTGGCCTTGCAGGTAATTGAACCCGGTATCCTTAGCTCAGTAGGCAGGCACACTATAGACTGATCTAAGGTGTTGGACTGTATGAAACAATTAACAGTTTTTAAAATTCTGTAGTCATTTTAACGAGCTGTCGGTCTAGAGGGTAAGGTGTCAGACTTCTGTGCTGGCGGCCGGGGTTCAATCCTCGGTCGCGGCACAGATTTATCTGATTACCAAACCCTTCCTTCACCTCTGACAAGACATCTTGTAAATGTGGGGAATGCCAGGCCTCCACCGTGGTTCGGATCCCACTTTAAACTGTAGGTCCTCCATTTCATCTCGCAATCACCCTACCATTACACATTAGCGTAAGTGCGTATAACCCGAACTGGTAGTAAGACGCGGTGCTAATATTAATAATAATAATAATAATGTAATGTAATGTAATCATTTTAAATAAAAAAATAAACATTCATTTTTACTAACTCCACTGAATTAATTGAATAGATGGCTAGAAAACATAAAAGGAACAAACACAATGATAAGAAGTACACAGTTCACACACTACACTGCTGCCACTGGCTAAGATAGAACTACAAACCATGTTACCTCGTTTCCAGCTTACCACCGTATCGACGACCTCTACCGAAGTGAAGGTCACGGTCAACCAGGTGGTGACCACGACCACCACCACCACGACCACCAATCAGAACTCGGTCCTGGTTCAGAACAAGGTGGTGCAGAAGTTGAGCACCTTGGAGACGGTGTCCAAGACGTTGTTCAACTCTTCCCGGGGGTGGTCCCCGATGGACAGGGTCCCCAGGTAAGACATTCGCTTTTAGTTGAGTTTTCGAGTCGAAGTCGAGGTAAAATGAAAAATAGTTAATAGTGGACATATTTCCAGTAGAGTTTTCAGAATAGACCCGGGCCTAAGTCCGAAACTGATCTCATTCGGTATCGTCTACCGAGTTAAGGGTTCCCGGTTCGATTCCCGGCGTGGCCGAAAATTCATCACTGTGAAAGGGTAAACCCACATTTCACCAATGAATGAGTTAGGGAATTCTTATCTTGAGATTTCTGGCCATTCTGAGAGAAGACATATAATTATTATTTTGGTTTGTGTCCCCCTCTAGTGGTAACCTCCTCAACTCGATACTGACCTCGAAGCGCTCGGCCCTGTCGGCGCGTTCCCTCAGCATGAAGTCTGAGCTAGGCGGCGTCAAGACCGTGTTGACTTCGACCAAGAACCATTCCCGGACGCTGGTGAAGACCGAGGTAAAGACGGACGCCGAGCGGATGTACTCGACGTCGCATACCTGCGGCAAGGTGTACCTGAAGAGGGTGGCGGTGACTCCCGGGGACCGGCGCAAGAAGAGGACCCCGGTGAAGTACCCGCTGTGCTCAACATTCCAGACGCGCAGTAAGCGCAGGAACATGCTGATATTGCCCCAGCACGAGCTGAGGAAATTGGCCAGGCAAGGGGGCAAGATGGCCGTCGCGGGCTTCCACCACATTGCCAAGGTGAGCGCTCTTGAAAGGATTCTGTTCGGTTGCGAGACACTTTCTTTTATTTGTTCCTATACCCACAGTAGCCCCATGACTTCTACTGCGCATGCGTCGTTAAATGTGCATACACACTGATTTGAGATGGTTGGTAGTACTCGCCTCGGTGGCGTAGTTGGCGAACACACTAGTCGTGTTGAGCTCGACTGCTGAGGACAAGGAGATCGAAGTTCAAATCTCGGTCGGGTTAACTGGGGGTGGATTTTCCTAAATGGTTATACACTCTTCCTCCATGCAAATTCGGGTTCACTTCCTTTAATTCAGCCTTCTCGATTCCTAATCCATTAGCGTAATTAGTACCTAAAGCGTATAACCTGAACGGGTAGTAAGACGTGGTGCTAAATGATAATAATGAGATGGTTGGTTCTGAGATTTGATTGGTTCTCTCGTGTCAAAGAATCTCTAGCAGCGCGGACGAATTAGAGACGAGTCCAACGTTAGCGGAAATCTTGTGATTGGCTTAGAGCTCGTCATTTGAGAACCACATTTTCTGTTCCGGGCTAGTTTTTGTCTGAACGGGACGGTTCCTCGGCGGTGAATGTTTATATGGACTCTTCTGACGAGATGTCCCACGCTGTGAGACGTCTGTGATTTTGATCCACCCTCCCTTTGTCTCAGCCCAATCTACAAGTGTGGCAGTATCCCTGCTCCAGACCTTTGTTCAAGACGTGCTGGCTCTACCGCACCGTCAACCTGCGCTCCCTGGCGGCGGCCGCTCTCCAGCTGCGCATCCTGTGGGCCTGCCTGCGCTGGGACGACATGCAGGTCAGAGTCTCTCTCACACGCGGGAAAAGTCGCGGAGTTTTATCAAAAATAATGAATAGTCGAGGGAGTTTAAATACTTAACTAGTAATGCACCTAAACCTTTAAACAAAAGTGAGAGATTTTGTTTTCTCGGTTTTAACTAATTGTTGCCACTATTATTGCTAACAATGGTGGCTACTTAGTCTGTATAGCTCGCTTGTGGGGTTCCCCCCCCTCTATACCCCCTAAGTCCTCTCGTAAATTTGTTTTATTTTCCTCGTCAATGATCGATGTGTTTGATGTCCCGCAATAAAAAAAAAAAGGTGAAGCCTCCGAACAACGAAGGGAAGAACCAGATCACCACGGACACGGAGATCATGTCCTTGGAAATCCTGAGGCATCGCCACGTCGGCCAATTCATGGATAGAACCCAGTACCTTAGACGGAAGGTGGTCATTCCTCTGGAGTTGCCCAAAGCGGTTCGAGGTATGTACTTTCTCTGGAACCATTTTAAAACGGTAGCGGTGACCTGGCGGTCTAGGGGGTTAAGGTGTCGGAATTCTGTGCTGGGGTCCGGGGTTCAATCCTCGGTCCCGGCAAAGATCTATCTGATCGCCAAACCTTTCCTTCACCTCTGACAAGACATCTTGTGAATGTGTGGAATGCCAGGTCTCCACCGTGGTTCGGATCCCACGTTAAACTGTAGGTCCTCCATTTCATCTCACAATCACCCTACCATTACACATTAGCGTGAGTGCGTATAACCCGAACGGGTAGTAAGACGCAGTGATAGTAATAATAATAATAATATGGTAACGTGGTGCTGTGCAAAGCTTAAGAAAATAACAAAACATCTCCAATAAAAAAATATTGCAAACTAAAATACCAGGAATATTCAGATTTTAACCTCCATTTATTTGCTCCTTGCGAATAAAACGCAATGGGGTCTTGCGTAATAGCATCATGAGAGACGTTCTCTTGCCAAAAATCCCAGGGTTTGGCCTTCTTTTGTTTTAATTATCATACGGATGAGTAATGTGTGCTGCAACTTCTCAAAAGAGGAAAACTTAAAGGAGAAAAGGTTTCTCTTAAAAGAGATATGCTATATCAGACTATTCTGATAATTTTAATATTCTGTTCAGGAGTAAACGAGGCTAAAATTGTACACTTATTTTCTTTCCAGAGGTGACCTCCATCCGCAGTGGACTCCGAAAGCGCAAACGGGCGGAATCTCCTCAGAACACCGAGCCGCAGGTCTCTGAGGAGTGGGTGGACGAGGATAAACTTGAGCTGTGGGAGATAAGACAGTATGGAGACAGGTGATTACACACTCACTCGCACTAGAATATAGTTCATCATCATCAACTGTGGCCGGCTCAGTTTAGTAACATGCCTCCATCTTCCTTCGTTAATTACTCCCTTTCATCCCTTCTCACTTGCACTCTTTCTGTTCCAACATCCTCATCACATGTCCATACCATCTCAGTCTTGCTTCCTCTACTATCTAATGTACTCCAACATCCTCATTACATGCCCATACCATCTCAGTCTTGCTTCCTCTACTATCT